>OZ034744.1:627678-660178 GCA_964027065.1 Pocillopora grandis | reverse complement strand
TTTTGAGAGAGACTGGACTCTTCACTAGGTTTTAAGACTTTATAGTGGCATGCAAATCGTTGTAAGATCATTGGCTGCAAAGATGACCACTCTGGAAGTAGAACCGGCAGACACCATTGAGGTGGTGAAAGCAAGATTCATGACAACGATGGAATCCCTCTAGATTGGACGTGGTCCACAATTTTTTAAAAACTATTTTATTCAGAAAGAAGCGAGTTTTCACTTGATTTCTTAGTAATATGAAAATCTTTGTAAGAACATTGATTGAAAAGACGACCACTCTGGAAGTAAAACCGGCAGACGCCATTGAGGTGGTAAAAGCAAAAATTCAAGGCAAAGAAGGAATCCTTCCGGATCAGGGACGTCTTATCTTCGTGGAGAAGCAACTGGAAGATGGTCGTTGTCTGAGTTACTACAATCTTCGGAGAGATTCGAGTCTTCATTTGGTTTTAAGATTTCATAGTGGCATGCAGATCTTTGTAAGAACATTCACTGGAAACATGATCACTTTTGAATTGGAACGGGCAGACACCATTGAGGTGGTAAAAGCAAAAATTAAAGACAAAGAGGGAAACCCTGCAGATCAGCAACGTCTCATCTTTGACGAGAGGCAATTGGAAGGTGGCCATTGTCTGAGTGACTACAACGTTCGGAGAGATTCATCTCCTCACTTAGTTTTAAGACTTCCTAGTGGTATGCAAATCTTTGTAAGAACATTGACTGTAACATGATCACTTTTTTGGATGTGGAAGCGGCAGACATCGTTGAGGTGGTGAAAGGAAAAGTTCAAGACAGAGAAGGAATCCCTCTAAATCGGGAACGTCTTATCTTTGACAGGAAGCAATTGGAAGATAGCTGTTGTATGAGTGACGGCAATGTTGGGGGAGATTTAAAATGTTTGCAAGAACATTGACTGGAAAGATAACCACTTTGGAAGTAGAACAGGCAGACACCATTGAGGTGGTGAAAGCAAAAATTCAAGACAAAGGAAGCCCTCCTGATCAGCAACATCTTATCTTTGACGAGAACCAATTGCAAGATAGCCGCTGTCCGAGTGACTAAAATGTTTCGAAATAAGTGACTCTTCATTTGATTTTAAGACTTCGTAGTAGCATGCAAATATGTGTAAAAATATTGGCTGAAGAGACAACCACTTTGGAAGTGGAACCGGCAGACATCATTGAGGTGGTGAAAGCAAAAATGCAAGACAAGGAAGGAATCCCTACTGATCAGCAACGTTGTATCCTTGACGGTAAGCAATTGGAAGATGGCCGTTGTCTGAGTGACTACAACATTCGGAGAGATTCGCCTCTTCACTTAGTTTAAAACTTCATAGTGGCATGCAAATGTTTGTAAGAACAATTAGTGGAAAGATGATCACTTTGGAAGTGGAACCGGCAGACGCCTTTAAGAATGTAAAAACAAAACTTCAAGACACAGAAGGAGTGCTTCCACATCAGCAACGTTGTATCTTTGACGGGAAGCAATTGGAAGATGGTCTTTGTATGAGTGATTACAATTTTGGGAGAGACTCAACTCTTCACTTGATTTTAAGGCCTCGTAGTGGCATGCAAATCTTTCTAAGAACATTCACTGGAAAAATGATCACTTTGTAAGTGGAATAGGCGGACACCATTGAGGTGGTAAAAGCAAAAATTCAAGACAAAGAAGGAATCCCTCCGGATCAGCAACGTCTTATCTTTGACGGGAAGCAATTGGAAGATGGCCATTGTCTGAGTGACTGCAATGTTCAGAAAGAAGCGAGTCTTCAATTGGTTTTAAGAGTTCGTAGTAGCATGCAAAGCTTTGTAAGAACATTGGCTGAAAAGACGACCACTAAGAAAGTAAAACCGACAGACACCATTGAGATGGTGAAAGGAAAAATTTAGGGCAAAGAAGGAATCCCTCCAAATCACCAACGTCTTATCTTTGACGGAAAACAAGTGGAAGATGGTCATTGTGTGGGTTACTACGATGTTCAGAGAGATCGACTCTTCACTTGGTTGTAAGACTTTATAGTGGCATGCAAATTTTTCTAAGAACATTCTCTGGAAAAGATGGTCTTTTTTTTGGAAGTGGAACCGGCAGACACCATTGAGGTGGAGAAAGCAAAAGTTCAAGACAAAGAAGGAATCCATCTAGATCAGGAACGTCTTATCTTTGACGAGAAGCAAGTGGAAGATGGCCGTTGTCTTAGTGACTACAATGTTCCGAAAGAAACGACTCTTCTCTTCATTTTAGGACTTTGTAGTAACATGCATCTCTTCGTAAAAACATTGGCTGAAAAGACAACCACTTTGGAAATGGAACTGGCATATACCATTGACGTGGTGAAAGCGAAAACTCAAGACACAGAAGGAATCCCTCTACATCAGCAACGTCTTATCTTTGACAGGAAGCAATATCAAGATGGCCATTCTCTGAGTGACTACAACGTTCAGAAAGAAGCGACTCTTCACTTGATTTTAAGACTTTATAGTGGCATGGAAATCTCGTTAAGAACATCGACTGGAAAGATGATCACTTTGGGAGTGGAACTGGCAGACAACATTAAGAATGTAAAAACAAAACTTCAAAGCAAAGAAAGAATCTATCGGTAACGTATTGTCTGTGACGGGAAGCAATATCAAGATGGCCGTTCTCTAAGTGACTACAACGTTTAGAAAGAAGCGACTCTTCACTTGATTTTAAGACTTCATACAGGCATGGAAATCGTTTTAAGAAATTGACTGGAAAGATGATCACTTTGGAGGTGGAACTGGTAGACACCATTAAGAATGTAAAAACAAAACTTCAAAACAAAGAAGGAATCTCTGCAGATCAACAACGTCTTATCTTTGACAGGAAGCAATTGGAATATGGCCGTTGTCTGAGTGACTACAGTGTTGCGAAAGAAGCGACTCTTTACTTGATTTTAAGAGTTCGTAGTAGCATGCAAATATTTGTAAGAACATTGGCTGAAAAGACGACCCCTATGCAAGTGGACCGGCAGACACCATTGAGGTGATGAAAGCAAAAATTCAAGACAAAGAAGGAATCTCTTCAGATCAGCAACGTCTTATCTTTGACGCGAAGCAATTGGAAGATGGCCGTTGTTTGAATGACTACAATGTTGGGAGAGATTCGACTCTTCACTTCAAGGAATCACTCTAGATTGGACGTGGTCCACATTTTTTAAAAACTATTTCATTTTTAACAGTTCTGTCCACAATCGAATTACGAGGCAAAGGAACATATTACACTTGGTTAGAACTGACTTAGCTAAAAACTTTTTTTATTGCAAAGGTTCTGTAATTTTTAATGAATTAAATTGATGTTTTAAGATTTTATTTATTTTTACTGTAGCTGTATATAGCCCATATTTGAAGATTAACTTAACTTTTCCTAGGGTTTACCTGAAGTAGTAGTGTTTTAGCATGATTGCGTAGTTCTTATGGTTTTAATTTTCATCAGGCCCCCAATTGATAGACAGATTTCAAAACAAAGAAGGAATACCTCTAGATCAGTACCATCTTATCTTTGACGGGAAGCGATTGGAAGATGGCCGTTGTCTGAGTGACTGCAATATTAAAAAAGAAGCGATTCTTCGCTTGATTTAAAGGGGTTTGTAGTAGCATGCAAATATTTGTAAAAACATTGGCTGAGAGGACGACCACTCTGCAAGTGCAAGCGGCAGACACCATTGAGGTGGTAAAAGCAAAAATTCAAGACAAAGAAGGAATCCCTCCAGATCAGCAACGTCTTATCTTTGATAGGAAGCAATTGGAAGATGGCCATTGTCTGAGTGACTACAATGTTCAGAAAGAAGCGAGTCTCCAATTGATTTTAAGAGTTCGTAGTAGCATGCAAATCTTTGTAAGAACATTGGCTGAAAAGACGACCACTAAGGAAGTAAAACCGGCAGACACCATTGAGATGGTGAAAGGAAAAATTTAAGGCATAAAAGGAATCCCTCCAGATCACCAACGTCTTATCTTTGACGGGAAGCAATTGGAAGATGGTCATCGTCTGGGTTACTACGATGTTCAAAGAGATCGACTCTTCACTTGGTTGTAAGACTTTATAGTGGCATGCAAATCTTTCTAAGAACATTCTCTGGAAAGATGATCCTTTTTTTGGAAGTGGAACCGGCAGACGCCATTGAGGTGGAGAAAGCAAAAGTTCAAGACAAAGAAGGAATCCCTCCAGACCAGTAACGTCTTATCTTTGACGGGAAACAAGTGGAAGATGGCCGTTGTCTGAGTGACTATAATGTTTAGAAAGAAGCGACTCTTCACTTCATTCTAAGAGTTCGTAGTAGCATGAAAATCTTTGTAAGAACATCGGCTGAAAAGAGGGCCACTCTAGAAGTTAAACCGGCAGACCCCATTGAGGTGGTGAGAGGAAAAATTCAAGACAAAGAAGGAATCCCTCCAGATCAGCAACGTCTTATCTTTAACGGGAAGCAATTAGAAGATAGCCGTTGTTTGAATGACTATAATGTTGGGAGAGTTTGACTCTTCACTTGGTTTTTAGACTTCATAGTCTTAAAATGAAGTCATGAAGATACCGCTGATCACTGAAAATTTTTTAGCTTGCATTTAGTTCCAAGATGGCTAATCGACATGGGATAGTTTCTTGCAGTTACGTTGCCGTGACTGGAAACATTGAAATCATCAGACAATTGTCACAAAGTACCCTGAGCAGGGGCCGGTACGCAAGAGGCTCTCCAAACGAATATCAAAATGTTTATAAACTTGTTTCTCTTGCCTACATTAGGAAGGACTTGAAATATCGCTGTTAAAAAATAGAACTATTTTTCCTTAAGAATTTCGTTTATCGAAAGGCAACAGAATATTAAGCATGTAAAAGATGTAGGAATGTAAATTACGATAGGCTTTTTAGAGAGACGCATTTGTACTGATTTTGGGAAAGTTGAAAGCAAATCAATGAGGAGAAGATTTCAAAATTTCCCCTCTCTTTTTACCAAGGACTTTCCTCTGCTTTTGACATTTCCATTAGCAAAGACTTTTCCATTAACAAAGAGCTTCCACGTGTGAATTTTGTCAATTGCGCGATGTAAACAAAATATGCAAATAACATGAAATACGAGCCCCAAAATGGGCGGTTGACGCGAAAATGCTCCCAGGGGATTCAGAGATTACACCACCCTCATCTATTAATTTTAATTTGAAATTACGTTTTTGAAGATTTGAAAACCCTTTCTTCTTGGAAACATTAGGCAGAATGTTTGAAGTCAGTTTGCACAAATAGGACAAAAAAAAATGATTTTTAGGTCTCTGAAGGTGGGAAGTATTGAGTGATACCATCAATGATAACATGGGGAAAACTGCGGATGAGATAGGGATACCAGCATGTCAACAACTCTTTTTTTAACGACCGGCTCCTTGGTAAGGAAAACACTATCACATCACCAGAGCTACATATCACCAGAAATTCGATCATTGTATTGGTCGTCAAAAGATACCATCGTAACGACATGTATATTTACGTGAAAGCGCAAAATGGTGTCAAGTGGCGAGTTGATGTGTTATTAGGAGATACCATCAAGAGTTTGAAAAAAATATTAAAGAATAAAATAATGTAGAAGATAATTGTGACTTAATAGTATCTGGTACTCAGAGTGTTGAACACCAAGACCAGGGTGAAGGTAATGCCGATTTTCACCCTGATTTTAATGAGATCTATAACATGTCAGATGACATTGGTATTCCCTCAGTTGATGAAAACTATATTCATAAGCTCAACCCTGTAAAGACAACCAAAAATTCAATTACCAACTATTTTGATTGTCATCTCCAAACCAATTAAAATGATACTGTGCGTTAGGTGTGTTACTCTCTCATAAGCTGAGCCCTGTAAAGACAGCCAAATATTCAACTACCAACTATTTTGATTGTCACCTCCAAACCGATTAAAATGATACTGTGCGTTAGGTGTGTTACTCTCTCATAAGCCGAGCCCTGTAAAGACAGCAAAATATTCAACTACCAACTATTTTGATTGTCATCTCCAAACCAATTAAAATGATACTGTGCGTTAGGTGTGTTACTCTCTCATAAGCTGAGCCCTGTAAAGACAGCCAAAAATTCAACTACCAACTATTTTGATTGTCATCTCCAAACCAATTAAAATGATATTGTGCGTTAGGTGTGTTACTCTCTCATAAGCTGAGCCCTGTAAAGACAGCCAAAAATTCAACTACCAACTGTTTTGATTGTCCTCTCCAAACCAATCAAAATGATGCTGTACGTTTGGTGTGTTACTCTCTGCGAAAGCGAATTAACCTGCAACAAGCATATGAGAAAAGATCGCCTATAAAGATCACAGAAACCAAAAGAAATACGGCGAAAAGAACTACTGCAGATAAAGAAGAATACACCATAATCAAGCCTAAAAAAGTAACACCTGCCACACTGGAATTTCCCTCAGATGAATCATGTGTCAGCAACCTGCTTACTGTTGTGGATGCCTTTAATGCAAATGTGTACCAATCAGTAGACTTAAAAGTAAAAAATAGTCACAAAAAGTGAAAACGAGCAGGTCGTTAAACACAATGACAAGATCAAATACAAAGTTGACAGCATACTGGGAAAACACATTCAAAAAATTAACCACAGGCAAAAGCTACCTCTTGAAACATCTCAAAGTACCGTGACAAACTTTTGATGATATGTAACTGTAATTCATGAAGTTGATGACATTGACAACATTAATATCGATAACACATAACTGAAGGAAAACAAATTTACAACAAAAGTCTTCCAACAGAAGCTTCATGTGATGAAATTATCACTTGTAATATTTGCAAGATAACAACTCAGTTCTCCTTGTTAAAAACCAAATTGGTGTGTCACATCCTAGTCAACACAGAAGATGAAATGAGAAATTATACTAACTTTAATGATGCCGCACAGAGTTTCTTGACAAAAATCAAGAATACAACACCTATTGCAAATAGAGAGGTATACCACCAGACTCCCACAAACAAAGGAACATTCCAAATTAACCACATGTAGTCTTTGACTACCTATTTTTATATTTGCTTTCAGATCACGGTCCACTTGGTATGACAAGTAGCAAAAGTAGCAAATGGTTAAAGATCAGCCTTAAACAACCACGTATACCAGAATTTTACACGCTGACTAAAATCCATGAGAAAACACCAGTCGGCAGACCAATCGTCTCTGGTAGTAGTGGTCCAACAGAGCGTATCTACAGTTTTGTAGACTCACTACTACAACCTATTACCATAAAACAAGACACTACCGACTTTCTTGATCTTATTGAAAACACGAAAATTTCAGACAATGTGGTCCCAGCCAGACTTGACGTTAGTTCTCTCTACACCAACATTCCTCAAGAAGAAGGAATTGATGTTGTTTTCCGCTATTACGAAGATCACTATGAGCAGAAATTACCTATCCCTACAAGCGATCTACGGGAACTAATGTGGCTCATATTCAAAGAAAATGATTTCAAGTTTAATGAAAAACAATTCGTACAAACTCACGGCGTCGCTATGTGAACTTAAATGAGAGTCACTTTTTCCGCTATTTTCATGGCGGACCTTGAAAAACGACTGTCAGCAGCTAGTCCACTTAAACCATTCGTCCGGAAGAGATTTATTGCTGACCTATTCTCTTTGTGGAACATTCCAATCTAGGAAATTTCTTTTTTTGTAGACTTCGCCAACTTTTTCCAACCAACAATCCTGTTTACTCGTGAAATGTCGCCCCGAACACGTTGCTTTTCTCGACACAGAGATATTCAAAGGACCTCGTCTTTCAACTGTTAAGATTCTCAATTCACAAACCCACTTTAAACCCACTGAAACTTCACAGTATACACACTTCTCATCCTGCCACCCTTTAAATACCAAAAAGGGTTTAATCAAAGGTCAAGCACTACGTCTTTTAAGAACCAACTCAGTAAAGAAGAATTTTTGAAAAACACAAACGAGATCTTCAGCAGACTCTGTAACAGAGGCTATCCTACGACGCTCGTTCATAAAATCTTTACTGAATACATTGTATATTGATATATTGTATCTAATTTGATCTTTTTGTTCTTTTTATTCTATTGTAATATTTGGCTGATCCTTGAATCTTTTTATCCTGTAATATTAGATATGTATTTTTATCTAGTGAGCAATAAAGACCTTTATTATTTTTATTATTATCATTATTTTTTTATTATCATTATTATTACTGAAGTTCAGTTCTCCGACTGAACAAAGACCCTTTGTAACAAAACAAAGAGGGCGAAAGAAATTTTACCGTTTGTTACCGCTTATAACCCGGCCACACCAAATCTTAAAAAGGTTCTAATGAAACACTGGCATATCATTCAACAGCAGCCTAGACTTGCACATATCTTTAACCAGCCACTGATTGTATCTTACAGAAAGGAAAAGCCACTCAAGGATATTTTAGTCCGCGAAAAACTTCCTTCAACCACACCGCAATCATAAAAACATGTAAACAAAGAAGCACCTTCAAAATGTTCGTTTTCAACTCAGAAGGAAATTTACATACGATCATTTTCTGCCAGCAACGTGCTCAACAAAACTAGCCCCTTTACCATTCCTTCCTTTTTTACTTGGGACCCTTTTTAGTTGATCATTTATAGCGGAGGTAGAAGCTGAGGACCCGTAGACTTTATTGAAAACGTGGCGAAGGAATATTGCAACGTCTTGCTAGACTGAAAATTTGTCGGTTTTTTCGGAAATGAGAAGTAGGTGACCGATTCCGAGAACACCTTCGAGACGTAGAAAGAAATGACAAGGATGCATTTAAAATCTTTTTATCCTGTAATATTAGAGATGTATTTTTATCTAATGAGCAATAAAGACCTTTATTATTTTTATTATTATCATTATTTTTTTATTATCATTATTATTACTGAAGTTCAGTTCTCCGACTGAACAAAGACCCTTTGTAACAAAACAAAGAAGGCGAACTGAAGAAATTTTACCGTTTGTTACCGCTTATAACCCGGCCACACCAAATCTTAAAAAGGTTCTCATGTTAAAAACCAAATTGATGTGTCACATCCTAGTCAACACAGAAGATGAAATGAGAAATTATACCAACTTTAATGATGCCGCAGAGAGTTTCTTGACAAAAATCAAGAATACAACACCTATTGCAAATAGAGAGGCATACCACCAGACTCTCATAAACAAAGGAACATTCCAAATTAACCACATGTAGTCTTTGATTTTTATATTTGCTTTCAGATCACGGTCCACTTGGTATGACAAGTAGCAAAAGTAGCAAATGGTTAAAGATCAGCCTTAAACAACCACGTATACCAGAATTTTACACGCTGACTAAAATCCATGAGAAAACACCAGTCGGCAGACCAATCGTCTCTGGTAGTAGTGGTCCAACAGAGCGTATCTACAGTTTTGTAGACTCACTACTACAACCTATTACCATAAAACAAGACACTACCGACTTTCTTGATCTTATTGAAAACACGAAAATTTCAGACAATGTGGTCCCAGCCAGACTTGACGTTAGTTCTCTCTACACCAACATTCCTCAAGAAGAAGGAATTGATGTTGTTTTCCGCTATTACGAAGATCACTATGAGCAGAAATTACCTATCCCTACAAGCGATCTACGGGAACTAATGTGGCTCATATTCAAAGAAAATGATTTCAAGTTTAATGAAAAACAATTCGTACAAACTCACGGCGTCGCTATGTGAACTTAAATGAAAGTCACTTTTTCCGCTATTTTCATGGCGGACCTTGAAAAACGACTGTCAGCAGCTAGTCCACTTAAACCATTCGTCCGGAAGAGATTTATTGCTGACCTATTCTCTTTGTGGAACATTCCAATGAAGGAAATTTCTTTTTTGTAGACTTCGCCAACTTTTTCCAACCAACAATCCTGTTTACTTGTGAAATGTCACCCCGAACACACTGTTTTTCTCGACACAGAGATATTCAAAGGACCTCGTCTTTCAACTGTTAAGATTCTCAATTCACAAACCCACTTTTAACCCACTGAAACTTCACAGTATACACACTTCTCATCCTGCCACCCTTTAAATACCAAAAAGGGTTAATCAAAGGACAAGCACTACGTCTTTTAAGAACCAACTCAGTAAAGAAGAATTTTTGAAAAACACAAACGAGATCTTCAGCAGACTCTGTAACAGAGGCTATCCTACGACGCTCGTTCATAAAATCTTTACTGAATACATTGTATATTGATATATTGTATCTAATTTGATCTTTTTGTTCTTTTTATTCTATTGTAATATTTGGCTGATCCTTGAATCTTTTTATCCTGTAATATTAGATATGTATTTTTATCTAGTGAGCAATAAAGACCTTTATTATTTTTATTATTATCATTATTTTTTTATTATCATTATTATTACTGAAGTTCAGTTCTCCGACTGAACAAAGACCCTTTGTAACAAAACAAAGAAGGCGAACTGAAGAAATTTTACCGTTTGTTACCGCTTATAACCCGGCCACACCAAATCTTAAAAAGGTTCTCATGAAACACTGGCACATCATTCAACAGCAGCCTAGACTTGCACATATCTTTAACCAGCCGCTGATTGTATCTTACAGAAAGGAAAAGCCAGTCAAGGACATTTTAGTCCGCGAAAAACTTCCTTCAACCACGCCGCAATCATAAAAACATGTAAACAAAGAAGCACCTTCAAAATGTTCGTTTTCAACTCAGAAGGAAATTTACACACGATCATTTTCTGCCAGCAACGTGCTCAAAAAAACTAGCCCCTTTACCATTCCTTCCTTTTTTACTTGGGACCCTTTTTAGTTGATCATTTATAACGGAGGTAGAAGCTGAGGACCCGTAGACTTTATTGAAAACGTGGCGAAGCCTATTTCAACGTCTTGCTAGACTGAAAATTTGTCGGTTTTTTTGGAAATGGGAAGTAGATGACCGATTCCGAGAACACCTTCGAGACGTAGAAAGAAATGACAAGGATGCATTCAAACCAATCGCTAAACTCTTTAATGTCCCTATATATTTATTCGATTAAACGCCGAGCGTTTATTAAATTTTTCGCGATTCGTGAGCGGCGTTTATTTAATATCCAATTTATTTAGGAGATGAACTTTATTGGTTTGTCTCGCGATGGAGTTACTTTGGATGTTGATCGCGACGTTTCGACTGTAATACTGCTAGTTTTCATCAGGCGATGAGATCGATTGTTTACGTGTCGCTATTTGTAGCACGTTGGTTCGCTGCTATTTGTGCATTTCGATCCTCGTTATTATTTCGGATGTTAGATGGTGTTCCCTCATAGATCCGCATTGATCGGCTGTTGTGTTGTTTGATCGTAGGTATTCAAGCTTCGGAAATTTCGATTCCACTATCTCTATTGATGTTGTTGTGTGTACCATTAGGGGTCACGATCAATAAACTTAACCTTGCTTCAAATAGGAATATTTCCCTTTTCGTTAGCGTGCTCCGAAAGCGCAGAGATCAGATCAGATCAATCAATCCTTTATTTGTTTAAGCACGTTACTAATTAAAAAATTGTTGGAGACAATATTGCATCGACAGTCACAAGCTCATGTGGACCAGCTATATAGAATGGTAATATCATAAACTTAATAAACTAAAATAAACTTAATATTAACTTAGTAATAAAGTAAATCATCTGATGTGGACCTAGTATGTAGAATCATAATAACAATAATATTAACTAACATCAGCTGATGTGAAACTGCTATGTACAATAATGTAATAAATAAGACTATAATGAACTTAATAAAAGCTTAGTAATAAATAAAATCATCCTTCTTGTTTGAAATCGTAATAGCCTCTTTGTTAAATGAAAATTGGAAAATATCTTTGGAAAGTTTTCTTAAGATTACTTTAAATCCTTCTTTACTAACATTCGAAAGTTTAACTTTCTTATTTATAAAATTCCAAATTAGGACCCCTGTATTGAAAAGAACCCCTTCCTAATTCAGATTTTACCCCAGTAATATCAAATTGATTACTGAATCTAGTTGATCTAGATAATTTAGAGAGTTAATACCCAGAGAATATTTAACACCACCAAAGATCGACAACAACGCAAGTTTCTAAAACTTGTTCAAGAGAAACAAACAAGCACCTCAAGTCGACAACAACAAATGGGTAATTAACTTTTCTACACTCCCCCTCAGTGATACTGAGGTATCGCTCTAAAGAAAGGGTTGAATTTCGCAGTAACTCCATTCAATATCATAGCCACTGAAAGTCCAGTCGGCAATAAGAACGCTTCACTCAGAACAAGCAGACACCATAAGACGAACTGTAAACGGTATCGGTAAAATTTTCGCAGAGCTCCATACTATTGTGAAAAAAATCTGTATTCCCAATGGCAATGGTTTTTGTCATTGTTTTCTCTATCCAAGAACTGAATGCATAATGTAGGATGGGGCTGTGCGGAAATTTTACCGTTACTCTTGTTGTCTTTGTAAGTTTTCGTACAAACGAAGAACGATAACCATTAGAAACAAGTACTGATACGAGTGTTTCTTTTCCTCAACTGACGGTTTCGTTTGAGGTGTTTGGTTTCGACACGCTTCACTGACTGTTTGAGCGTAGGTTTGATGTTATTGCAGATGGTTTCTGATAGATATCCGCTTCGTTTCAAGCTGAGAAGCTTGTCAGGAAGTTTACGGCTAACCCGGTCCGTTGGGGGTAAAGTTTTAGCACAGCTCCATACTACTGTAAGACAAATCTGTTTTCCCAATGGAATGTATTTTTTTGTCATTGTTTTCTCTACTCAAAAACTGAATGCATAATGTAGTATGGGGCCGTGCGGAAATTTTACTTTGAGTAGCAGCCAACAAAGAACCCGCGCAGGAATTTAAATCTACTGTCGTTCTCTCTTACATTAATGGTGTAACAGAGGTTCTTCGCCGCTGCTTACAACATCAAGACATACGAACCGTTTTCAAATCTGACACAACGCTTAGGTCTCACCTAGTGTGACATAAAGACACTCTACAAGCATCATAACAAGACGGTGTCATTTACAAGATCCCATGCGAATGCGGCGAAGTGAATATCGGTGAACAGGGAGATCAATGCGAGAAAAGATAAAAGAACATGAAAGAGACATACGGTTTGCTCGTGACCTCTGCGGTTCGGAGCACGCTAACGAAACGAGAAATATTCCTATTTAGAACAAGGTTAAGTGAAATACACCTATAGCAGTGAACCAACCCACACGTTTTAGCGCTTGTCTAAAAAGTCATTTTTATATTGTCTTCAATTGCACAATCTGCATGTTAACGCTAATGCATGTACATAAAGTGAATAAAGATTTTAAGTCGGATATGTTTTCTCGACATCCGAACTGGTACACTCAAAACAATTTGTGTCTGCTTCCCTCTCAATTTTACAACCGCGATCGAAGCAAGGATCGCTGAGTACTTTTTGAGTCTTTAATTCAAATAAAAGCCGCATCATGCTGCGATGAGGGCGGGGGCTGCGAATAAATAAGGTAATCATTCTAAGCAGCATATGGCTATGGCATGGCCTTCACGTCACGCCACGACGATTCGCCACAAAGCTATTCGACCTAACGCTACACTATTTGTGTCTACGCTGTACCATTCTACATTACGCTGAGCCATTTCACGCAACGCTACACCATTTGTGTGTACGCTGTACCATTCGACATTATGCTAAGCCGCCTCACACAACGCTACGCTGTTTGTTTGTACGCTGTACCATTCGACATTACGCTAAGCCATTTCACGCAACGCTACACTGTTTGTATGTAAGCTGTACCATTCGACATTACGCTGAGCCATTTCACACAACGCTACACTGTTTTTATGTACGCTGTACCATTCGACATTACGCTGAGCCATTTCCCACAGCGCTACACCATATGTGTGTACGCTGTAACATTCTAAATTACGCTGAGCCATTTGACGCAACGCTACACCGTTTGTGCGTACGCTGTGCTACTCGACGTTACCCTGAGCCGTTTAACGCTACACCGTTTGAGTATTGTATTGCAAATGAGTGCTAAGCTATTTGTAATTGAGGTAGTCCATTTCACAATCTCATGTTCCAACTCAACATGGGCTACTAGACCGTTTCTCATTTGGCTAAACTATTCATGTTTAGGGTGTTCTATTCCGCGAAGGAAAACTAGACTGTCTATAATTTGGCCATGCCATTCCTTTATTAGCTATGCTATCCTGCAGCTGATCCTTACGCCATCTTTGTATTTGCTGATCTATTTGACATCCTTGTATTTTTTTTGGTGGTGACGGCCGCCCATATTATATGGCAGTTTGCTGCCTTTCATTACATCAAGGTATTAACGCTATCAACTAACGTCTTTCAGTCGTGAGACCTTGCCATTGTTTCTTCGTCTTGTGTTTCCTTCGTCACTATATTTCCACCAATGGCGTAGCTCCATTTTCTCATTTCCCATACAGCACCACGGTTTATTATAAGTACGGTTAATAAATCGAAGCATTGCATCAGCAATATTGATTGAAAAATGAAAAGAAACAGTGTTAAAGAGCACCCAGTTCTTGCTATGATGTCAACGGAAGAGCAGCTAGCAATGAAATGAATGACGAACTTATTTGAAATTCGTTGAGACAGTGGAACATAAACAACATCCACCATGTTCTCTTCCTAACGTAAACCCGTGACAAAATGGAAATGAGACTCAACTTTCACTCAAAGTGCAACTTGTGGATTACTCGCAGTGTATTGAAGCCTTACTCGGTAAGTTTTTCGTTTTTACATACTTGTACCTACAATTTTGCTACAAAATAAGGCATTAGACATTCTTTTGCATTTTGAAGGACCTATGGCTTTACAAATTCGATTCAGAGCGGCCTCCCGATCGACCGACTATCACGCCTGAGCTCGTGGAGAGTTCAGCACTGAACCATTTCTTTCGCTATCCAAGAACTGAATGCATAATGTAGGATGGGGCTGTGCGGAAATTTAACCCCCACTTTTGCCTAAGTACTGCTCGCGTATCTGTTAACTGCACAAATGAATTTCATACGCTCAAACGTAGGGTAGTCAGACATGCATGTACTTTTTTTTTTTTTGCACGCACGATCGAAAAAATGCGCGACTCATGTGCCTTTGTATTAAGGGAGTAAGTTTAGAAACTGTCGTTCTGCGTCGGTGTTTTCGATAGGGAGGTTAAGAAAATCACAACGGCAACGGGAACGTCGCTAAACAAAAGGACGACAGCTGTGCAATTTAGTGAGAGTAACAAAATCTTTGTAAATTTCTTTGCGTCTACTGCAAAATAACAACCAACCTTGCGTTCTCTGGAGGACGTGAACGACAACGGCTAATTTTTTAAATTTCTCTTTCTTATCTAGCGCTGTGTTCCATTTTCAGTTTCGAAATAGTTTTAGTAGTGAGAAACAAACCAAACGACTAAATGAGTATTGCGAGATTCGTAGATAAAATATAAGTTCATTTTTCAACCGACGATGTCCACGGCGTCGCTGTAGTCGTTTCTTAAACTCTCTAATAAGACTCGGTACCCGCCGGAGCTCCGGTAAATAAATAATTATAAAAATTAAAGTTATTAAAATAGTGTGGTTGACCATAACACACTTGAGTCAAATATGGAACCTTTTTGCAAAGATGTTAAGAGGGGATGTCAGCATCCATTGAACAAATTTGAAATATTCTGGCAAGTCGTCCAAAATTCGTTCTCTCCCCTACTTTCATATTTTGTAACCCAATATGTTCTAATAATTGTGGTGTATTTTTTTTGCGAAAATATATTTTAGTTTTCGAGAAATGACTTTTTTTTATGCAAGTTTTCACCATGAATATTCAGTGCTGCTTTTCTTTAAAAAAAACAAAACAAAACGAAAGAGAAAAAAATTGCAATCACAAAAATGCGTTCTGTTTTTTGAGGCAGGAGACTAAGAGGTTTGTTTCCAATTGTAAGTAGAAGAAAACTCTGTGAAAACAAAGATCGTGGCATTACCTTGCAAATACTTTAAGCAACAGTGAGTCAAAAAGTGGAAACTTTCAAGAGAACTCATGGAGTGAGACCTAAAATGCCTCAAAATCTTTCAGAATTCTTGCAGTCAACTTTTACCTTCCAAGACAATGTAAAAATGGACGTTTTTGTCTTCTAACATGCACCACATTTCTGGCAAAGAGAAAATGTTTAATTTCCAAGGACATACAGACTCAAATTTCAGTAACCAGTAACCATATGTCCTTTTAGAGGACTTTTGTGTGAAACCCATTTAAACTATTGTTACAAAGAAGATTAATATTTAAATGATCATTTAATGAAACCTAATGCAGAAAACTCTATATGAAGCCAGTTTATTCTGAATGGAACTGATAGGCTCGTAAGAAGGAAATTTTTTGTATAATAACTATTCTCTAGCAGGTGCTCTACCGAGGTGGCCACCTACTTTAAATCCTGTTGAAAGCACTGATAGCAAGTAATTTAGTGTTAACAACGAGTTGAAAACGCAAATTGGCTTCTGTCAAGAGTGAGAAGTCTGACTTTTCAAGCATTAGCCCTTCCAATTGTTCTGAGGAAGGGCTAATGCTTGTAATATCAGCCTTTTCACTCTTTATGGTGCCAATTTATGTTTTCAACTCAGTTGTCAACACTAAATTAATTACTTCCTTTGTATTACATTGTTGTGTAAAAAAAAGAACTTGAATTAATGAGTCAAAAAGGAAAATTTACATAACAAAATAGCTATGTTACACTCAAGCATGTCACATCGCTTCGCAAATTTATTGAATAACAAGCAGTAGCAATAGATTTGGTTGATTTTAGTTGTTGATTAATCAGATGGGAAGGAAAAGGTCACTTACACAAGACATCAAAACACATGTATTATAAAGCAAGTAACAAAGCAAATAGTTATTAATATACTTTGCAATTTATTAATTGAAACTAGCATTCCCTTATTGAGTTCATGGTGGAATTTAAACAATTTGGTGTTTGCATCGTAGGTGGTGATTTCGTTGAAACTGTGAAGTTACCTTATCACTTTCAATGAAGAAACAAAAACATATTACACCGACCCTCTATTATCCGAACACATTGGGACTAGACAAAATAGTCTGGATAATAGATAATATGAATGTTAATGAGGAACAAAAACTGAGCAAATTTAGTTTTAATTGTGAAGCAAAACATTTAGAAATGGTTTTTTTAAAAAAATTGGTCCACATCTTTCATTTCACTTTTTTAATTGTATATTAATGATTAACATTGATGAAAAATGTTTTTACATTGGCCTTAAATGTTGCCTTTACTTCACTTCTCAACGCTGTAGTTTTAAAAAGGATATGGCTACAGATCTTGATTTTGACTAATAAATATTCATGCAAAATTGGGACCAGAGAAAAAGTCTGAATAATTGAGAAATCTGGATAATCAAGGTCTGTATGATTGAGTTTTGACTGTAGTTAAGATTGTTAAAAAAGTTTGTACTTTATTCATTGCAATGTACATTTAATATTTCCCTTTCCTTTTTTGAGCAATTTGGTGAATATTAATTGATGAGTCAGGGCGTGAAATTGCGCCAAATACAGGCGCCAATGCGACTAAATTTTTCACTTTGGCGACCAAATCCTGAAAGTTAGTCGCCAAATTGGCGACTAGAATGTTTCATTATAACCTTACCAAGAGATATAGTGAATTAAAAAGATTTGGAAAGATAAATCCACAGCAAACTTCCTCGTTAAAGTTTGTTTCCAAAACGTAGCACATGCGTCTCAATCGATAACTAGACACCATCTTGGATTTAGATGAGCCTGAACGTTGTTTATCATCCGTCCTAGTGTCCACTTTGTAGCACGTTAAAGATCTTTTCCCTAACTTAATTTTGGAGGGTCTATCTAGAACGCTGACAGTGTAAAGAAAGATTTTGTTTGTCTTTGAAAATGGTGACCAACTTTTTTTGAATTGGCTACCACCTTGAAGAATTTAGGAGCCAAGTGGCTATCAGAAAAAAAAGTTAATTTCACG
The DNA here is from genome assembly GCA_964027065.1 of Pocillopora grandis. Classification (NCBI taxonomy): domain Eukaryota; kingdom Metazoa; phylum Cnidaria; class Anthozoa; order Scleractinia; family Pocilloporidae; genus Pocillopora; species Pocillopora grandis. The sequence goes on along the minus strand of OZ034744.1, from coordinate 642,169 downwards.
CCCTGTGAGTTGACCAACATTAAAAAACACAAAAGACGCAATCCGGTTTCCCATAAAAATTTGGATACGAGTCAAAACAAGATATATAAAGGAGACGAGTGACATTGTTTATGATGATAACACAGAAACATCAAGATTTTCTTCCTGTTAACTCTAATCGAAAGAAAAAAGATTCTATCTGTGAGAAACTCTTATTAAGCACAACTAATTGGCCACATAAAGGCAGTGAACCCTTAAATGAATATGCGAGTTGGAAATATACCAATTATTTGCAAAATAGAAATCTGTAATTTGTGAAAAGGCAATATGCAAATGATTAGCTGAATATAAGTTTTTACTTCGCAAATCATTAGCATATTTCCATTTTGCAAACTACAGATTTTCATTTTGTTTCATTTCGTTTGCTTGTTCTTCTAACTCGTATGCAAATTTTAGTGTAAACCGGAGTTGCTTCTTGTTTTGATATTTGTCAGATCATTGATTGATGTTCACCGAATTGCTCAGAAAAAGGGAAGGGAAACATTATATGCAGGATACCTATAGTTCAAGTTTGTTTAAGACTCGCCAGTGTGTGCTTTTAGACAAAACTTTCCCAATGGCAAGAATTGAACTTGTGTCAGTGAATACAGGACATTTTGCACAAAAGACTTTTCGCACAAGTCTTTTAGCACAAGTTTTGGAACGTTCGCACAATTCTTAGTGGTCATTTCGCACAACAATTACAAGTGAGAAACATCAATTTAAAAAATATACTAATTGATACTGATAAGACATTTCACCTTCACATGTCACTTTCAATAAGATCCAATGGCAAGAACGTAGACATTTATTTACGTAATAACTTCAACTAGATCGAAACGCTTGGGAACAGGATGACTATTCTTACTTGAAGAAAGGAACAAATCTTTCTCTCAATGAAAATGTAAAGAACTCCCTATTCGAACGATTACTTCTTTTACTTTTCCTTTGTTAAACGAAAAACCTTTTAGTTTTGACAGTACATCATCCACTACTAAGTTGACATGAAAACATGACAACCCACGTTAAGGACACCATGTTGATTTGGAAAGTAATTGTCACCAGTCTTCCCTCCTTGTTCGATCGCCTTCAAATAGCATGTTTTATCGATCTGTAAGAGTTTCAAATAAAGCTATTGAAAACTTGCTTCTTATATCTTTGTTATATAATGAAAATTAGGCAAAACTTGTGCTAAAAGACTTGTGCGAAAAGTCTTTTGTGCGAAATGACCGGTTACCGTGTCAGTCAACCCAATGATTCTTGACTTTTGTTTAATTGATGGCTCCTAAAGGAGGTGTTTTTTTATTAAAGAAAGCTGTTTTTAGCCGGATGCTCTTCCTTCACGTTGGACTACAACAGGAACCACTTTTCAAAGGTGGCTAATGTATTTGCTTAATAGCAGTCACAGTGTCCTGGAACCAATGATTACTGGCATATAAAACACTTGAAGTGAGCGGCTATTGCAGTGAATAAACAAAAACATCATTCACAATCTAAAATAGTAAATTTTCCTTCTGTTCCTTAACATTTAATAATCATTTATTAAAAGTGATGGAGGGAATTTTGAAGTTTCTGCTAAATTGTGATGCAAACACTGAATTTTTTACATTCCAGTGTGTAATTTAAGCGAGCTCCGATTGTAATCAATAAAATGCGAAGCATGTTAGTGAGTGTTCACTTCATTATTTGCTAGATGATACATGTGTTTCCATGCCTTGTATAAGTGAAACTTTTCTTTCTTTCTGATGCATCAACAGTTTAGATCAAGCAAGTCTACCGCTACCACTTGTTATTAAATAAACCCGCTAGTTATTCAATAAATCAGAGGAAGGACTGAAGCATTAATCACTGAAGGTTGCACATAATGAACAGCTTGATAAAGCCATGTATGCCCGTTCAAATGTTTTAAGAGAGGATATCAGCATCGAACAAATTTGAAATATTTCAGCAAGTCACCCAAAATTTGTTTTCTTTCCTACTTTCATATTTTGTAGCCCAATATGTCCAAATAATTCTGGTGTAGTTTTTTTGCATGTTGACATTAGCCCTTAAAACATGTTTGTTATAGATGGAAAGACAGAACAATGTTGATGCTATCCAGATTATGCAGCTTCTAAGAATGATGGAAATCTGTGCATGTGATGTTCTTACTTAACCTTTTAACTCCCATGATCTGATTACTAATTGTCCCCTCTAGCTGCTACACATTTCCTTGTAAAGTAGCAGGGAGAATTTGGGGTTAGATCAAGATGACAACTTTTACCATATAAGTTTGAGTATTCTCATTACCTGCTTGTTGGATAATGTATGGATATTATTGGGAGGAGTAACATGTTAATCCTTCTGGGAGTTAAAGGGTTAAGACAAACTGGCTGGCTTTAAGACCAATGTAAAACATTTTTCACCAATTTTAATTGTTAATATACACGTGTAGAGATTTCCACAATGGACAGGGAAGATGTAGACCAAATTTTTTTTAAAATCATTTCTAAATGTTTTGTTTCATGATTAAATGTTGCTTTCTAAATTTGATCAGTTTTTGTTCCTCATTAATATTCATATTCTCGATTATCTGGACTATTTTGTCTAGTCCCAACAAGTCTGGATAATCGAGGTTTGACTGTAGTATGATTTCGTTTCCTCATCGAGAGTGATTGAGGTAAGTTTGAAGTTTCAAAGAAATCATCACCTGTGATGCAAACACCAAACTGTTTACATTCCACTGTAAAATCATTTAAGGGAGGGCTGATTGATTGTGAAGCATATTAGTAACTATTTGCTTTGTTACTTGCTGTATAATACACGTGTTTTGATGCTTTGTGTAAGTGACATTTTCCTTCCTATCTGATTCATCAGCAACTCAAGTCAACCAAATCTACTGCTAATACTTGTTATTCAATAAATTCGCAAAGCAATGTGACATGCTTGGGCGTTACATTATAGGTTTTTTCAGTATATTAATTTTCTGTTGTTGACTCGTCGAATTTTCCAACCTGAAAGTTTTTTGTTTTACACAAAAAAGATTTAATTTTCTAGTGGAAAACTGTGAGAAAACAAAATTGTTTTTTGAAGCTATTCACACAAAAGATAATAGCAAAAAATACGAACTGACAGTAGCTACTAAGAGATATGATCCCAGACTGAATAACCACCAGCACCTTCAGTTACCAGGTTGGTGTGCCAATTGCGACATTCAACCTGGTATTGACTACCATGCATGTGTAGGATATTTAGCAAAGTATGCTGTGAAAACTGAATCATGGTCTAATCTCCTCAAGCATGTTTTCAGAACTGTTGTGTCTAATTCTCTTGATACTGCCGCTGCTGGAAGCATTGATTAAAAGACAGCAATTAAAGCATTAGGTCAGTGTGACTTTTCTGCTCAAGAAACTATGCGCCATAAAATCTGGCATCCACAGCACTTAAAAAAGCAATAAGCTGAATTGTTGATACTGTTAAAGCTCAATTACAATGACATAGTGATGTATTTTTTACCTCAATATCTTCATATGAAATTACAGCGAGTACAAAAGTGTACGCCAAGTTTTGTTAACAACCATTATGCAAATGTGACTGATGTAATCAAATGAGTGTGGCCTCCAGTAAAAGAAAGGACTGAATTCCATCTGTTAAGAGTGACCCATAAAGCAATGTAGGATGTTCATTGACCAAGTTATTTGCCTCTGCAGAAATGTGAAAATGTCAGAAGGCTTCAATCAAATGCTACGCCGTGGCTTGTTATACCCCTTTTAACAAGAACATTTCAAGATTCAGCAGCCAAATTATTTAATGGTCTTCCTTGTGACTTTAAACTTAAAACTGACCATTTCATAGAAAAGCTTTCAAACTTCTTAAAAGGAAGGCCCAGTTTAGAACAAACTTTTTATATATCATATTTTTAATAACAATTGAATTTTTGCTATATGTAATATTTATCATCTTCATATGAGTATATTTCTATTTGCACATATCTATACATTTAATTTTTTTTATTATTTTATTGTTTATTAGTAAAATAGTTATATATTTAGTTCATGACAAATGTAGAGCTACCCTTTAGAAAAGTGCTCACTAACCCATTATCATCATCATCATCATCATCATCATCATCATTATTATTATTTTGCACCATCTTCTATCTCTGTGTTTTTTAAATGTATCCTTTAAGGTGATTTTTGCAAATATAAATGGCTAAAGAAGAGTTGACCTCACCAAAACATTTGATTTTGCAATTAAAACTCTTTACACGCAAATTCCCCAAAGAAATGAGTACACCATTTGCAAATGAATAAACTTAACATCCTTGGTTAGTCTATACTATTTGTATCTCTCTCCCACTCTAGTGGTTGTAATCCAGTGTAAGATACTGTACTATATTTTTTCCTCTTCAGATACTAATCCTGGCTAGATTTATAAACTGTCACCAATAAAGAAGGCAAAGTCAGGAAATGAATATTTCACTTTTGACCTCCAAACATCAAGTTCTCAAGTACTTGGCTTTGATTGTAAAAATCATCAACAAGCACTTTATTTCCAGAACACTGGTACACCAATTCAAGTCTTTAATGCAAATGAAAAGGATGACAACCTATGTGTTAACAACCACTCAACTATTATCAAGACTAACGCAGTAGATATTCACCTTGAAAGCACACGACCATCTACTGACTCACCAAGCAACTGTAACCTGCTACAGGGTAATGCTTTTCAAATCTCACTCAGTCAGCTAAAATTGTTAACCAGGCCTTGATAAAATGGACTGTGTCATTGAGGACCACACTGGTCATACAAAAATCCAGTTGTGGGATGACATGATTGAAAAGTGCAAAAACTCGAGCAGTTATGACATCACAGATTTAAGCATAAAGAACTACAATGGGCACAAACATCTTGGTTCAACATATGACAACAATCAAAGAAATCAACATGCATGTTGCCAACCCTCAAAGACCACAGCTGGTTACCAATATCCAGAAAACAGCAACAATACAGGAATTCATCTTTACAGTTTTTTCATGACCTGCTAGATCAACAGTTGTAAAAAGAAAATACCATATGCAATTGGACCTCCTGTCTTCACAAGCCCAAGTTGTTACACATGCTAGAAAGTCAAAGGGGTGAAAAAGGTTGCTACTGCTCAGTTTTTTGTTCAAGTAGTAAGTAGCTTATAGCCTTCACTGATGTGATGGAGAATTCACTAGCTAAAGTACACTTATTGATTAATGACACTTCTGATAAAATCACATTAGTATCCTTTAGATATTAAAAGCAAAAAGAAATTGCTATGCTTGATAAGAAAAAAAATTATATATATAAAATGGAAAATTTAACATTAGTTTTTGATTTCAAGTAAAACTTAACTCTCTAACTCCTAAGATCTAATTGTTAATTCTCCCCTCTAGCTGCTACACATTTCCTTGTGAATCAGTTATGAAAATTTCTGATAAGCTTGAGTTTTCTCAATACCTGTTTGCAGGATAATGTATTGATATTATAGGGAGAGATTCCATGTTAATCACTCGACAAGTTGTAATTCTCCATGTGAAACTCTTGTTCCTTTCATGGGGTTCAATCAAAAGAACTCTGGTTCATGTTCTAAGAGCCTATATACTTTAATTCGTGAGTCCTTAATATATTTCCAGTATGCATTGCAGTCTTGGTGCTCAATGTATATGAAGACACATGAAAGAATGTTTGCTTGCTAAAATAAAAATTCAAATGCACACCTACCTTTCCCCTCCGTTATTGTATGATGGCCCACTAGTGCCACTGCCGCATACTGTAAAACAAACACCTTCCTGAATAAAAACTTGCTTCCTCTGTGAAATTGTTCTTATTTTCAACTGTAAGCCTGTTGCATAGGAATTGCTCTCTTCTGTAGAAATGAGCCTTCTCTGTAGAAATCAGCCTTCTCCTTAGAAGTGGGCCTTCCCCGTAGAAATCAACCCCCTCCGTCGAAATCAGCCTTATCCGTAGAAATCAGCGTCCTCCGAAGAAACCATCCATCACCATCATCCATCACCCTTTACAAATTAGGGTCGCGAATTCTTATGTAGACTCTATGACCCCCTTCCGCAGTATGATTTTATTGTGTCAGCGGTCGTCTCACTTCAGTAATAATAAACAAGAGTAGGTACGTCATGTATGGGCGCATATTATGTCCTTAATAGGTACGTCATGTATGGGCGCATATTATGTCCTTAATACATATTATATCCTATACTTTACATACAATACCCTACACACCTACAGGGCTATACACAGCTATACAGGGCAATACACAGCTATACAGGGCAATACACAGCTATACAGGGCTATACACAGCTATACACAGCTATACAGGGCTATACAGGGCTATACACAGCTATACAGGGCTATACACGGCTATACACAGCTATACAGGGCTATACAGGGCTATACACAGCTATACAGGGCTATACACAGCTATACAGGGCTATACACAGCTATACACAGCCATACAGGGCTATACAGGGCTATACACAGCTATACAGGGCTATACACGGCTATACACAGCTATACAGGGCTATACACAGCTATACAGGGCTATACACGGCTATACACAGCTATACAGGGCTATACACAGCTATACAGGGCTATACACAGCTATACACAGCTATACAGGGCTATACAGGGCTATACACAGCTATACAGGGCTATACACGGCTTTACACAGCTATACAGGGGTATACAGGGCTATACACAGCTATACAGGGCTATACAGGGCTATACACAGCTATACACAGATGGTGTTTCGCGAAAATCCTGGAGACTTATCACGACTTTGGGGGTGACATACGAAGCTTTATATCTTTAAGAGAAAAGCGTTTTCAAGTCATGAAATTTCGTAGTTGTTTATTTTCTGTCGTCAAGACGAAGCGGATCTTACTTTCAAGAATTTCTTTCCTTTCTCAACAAGTTTCGGGCTAAAAGAGATACGCATTTTTAAAGACCTCGTTATCAATAAGGTCGTTATGAAACGAGAGAGAAATTAGTCAGTTTCAGATGTTTAATTAGCGAACTGGGCGTTACCGGTTTGACTGAAGAATACCCCGCCCCTCATTTGCATAAAAATAACCTGACGTCGAAAAATCTTTAAAGACTACCCATATCTTGAGTGCGAAAGTAATCTCATGTCTAATATAGGTCAAAATTCGATAAGTTAGTCGGCTGTAATGTTGCTTTTTGCAGTTTTTGCACGGTAAAAATACTGAGTGAGGGTGAGAAAATTGTGAAATTTCTTAGCCAGCGTAGTTAGTGTACATGCAGTCGGAGTAAAAGGAGAAAGGCCATTCAGAACATGTAAGCTTCAAAACTAACACGGGATATTTTTTGCGAAAAAGAATCTTAGCGGAAGTTTTGTGCTATTAATTTTGCGCTTTTAAAGTGAACTTACTTCCAAATTTTCCCAAACATTTTGAAGGGCTTCTATCGAGTGTAACGCAATAACGAGCTACTACTAAGAGTAAAACGGAAAAACAAGTAACGGAAAAAAATTCCACATGTTAAAATGAGATTGGTAAAGAAATGTTCAAAATTCAGTCAGTGATTCTCAAGTGTTTCCAAGCGTACTAAGCTAAATTATGTTTGGTTCGCTACCAATCGGCCACGCTCTCTAAGAAAGGCTACATGTTATGATAAACTTCTAAATGAAGGGGCTCGAACAAAGGGAGTCATTCTATCTTGTTATTATTTAAGCATAGTCATTTGGCAGTTCTCACCTTGACGTCATGAAATTCGAAAAACCACGAAAAATCTTAAGGAAGACCAGGTTGCAAATAACCTAGAAGTAAATCACTCAATACATCAATACATCTTTAGTGGTGTGGCTTTTTTCATTTTGATAAAACAGCGTTTTAAATTTCTGAGTTTTTTTTTCTCGAATGCAAATGCCGTGTTGTGATGCGTTACATGTTGTCGCTGGCTTACTACAATGGTTACTCTTAGTGTTTATACGCGTGCAGTTATAACCTGATAGAGCAAGAACTGTGTCGTGAGATGCTAATACTTAATATATAATTTTTTTCTTAACTTGAAGGTTTTTGGACTGCAACCCAAATCAAACCCACCAGTTTGGGTTTTTAGTAAGGACATGCAGCTTCAGCTAAGTGGAGACAACATAATACGTCTAAAGGAAACAGATTCAAAGTATGCAGTCAATGGTGATTGTTGCAGCACGTATGATTATCGTGGTAGGAATTGCTTGCATTTTTATCCATTTTTCATAACTCCGATTCATAAATTGACGAAATAATAAGAACTCTACAAATGCATGAACAAATGTCATTTTGTCGCAAGACTTTACTTCCACGGGACTTGATCCTCAGATCTTTAACAGCTTTTTCATGTCTTTACCAATACAGACCTCCCTGCTGGTTATTACACATGCAGTAATTTTGCGTATTTTATGTGACAGTAATTTTATGCACTCTTTCATTCACGTATTCCTTTGATAGAATACCATGGGAAATCCACTTTTTTTCTATGTGGATCCCATAAATGCATTTTTAGCAATGCATATTGAACCTCTGGTTAAATTGCAGGTAATTTAGACAATGGAGAAAGCTTAAGGCAGGTGATTTCCAATCTGGAATCATTTTACGGCGGGGACATTTCAGCTGTCTTACTTGTCCTTGGTGGAACAGCTATGGCTTTTCACTACCAACAACTTACCAAATTAGTTGGTGGTGTTCCCCCAACACTTGCCGTTGGTGACCCTGTGTCCGGGAAATCCACTGCTGTTGAGTGTGCAATGGCATTGTTCAATCAACGGGAATGTATAGGAGGTAAATAAATTTAACTACAGACTGCAGAGTGTGTCTCCAATACACATTCTGTTACTTACCACAAGTTACAGTTATGATAACCTGTATTTGTTTGGGGCTGTACTCATCTCAAGTGGAAATTTTCCAGGAATGTTTCCAAATTGCTACACTGTGAATGTATTAGTGTCATTCTTACATTAAATGCTATGTTTATTTCACAGCTGGCTCTGAGGCGAGGCTACTTGAGAGTCTCGTCAATAGGACTATTCCATTGTGGTGGGATGACATTGACAGTCTTGTCGTGTTGGAGAAATTGACGGTTCTCCTTTATAACAAGGTAACTGAAAGGCCTATGTATATATATATATATATATATATATATATATATATATTTATATATATACATACATGTCCATGGGAAAAATATTCTTACTTTCTTTTATATGCTACCTTCTTTTTACAGTGATAATTGGATTGCGTACAAGTCACACCTCTGGTGAATTTTATCAAAATTCTTGAAATTAATGAATCTTAAAATTTTTTGGTCCCAAGTTATTTGTACCGCCAGCTCAACCAAGTCCAGTCCTCGGAGTTAGATATGTTATTAAAAAGGGTAAATGCTTTTATTCAAAAGGAAAAAAATTGATGTTTTGAATAGGATCTAAACTATGTAATTGTCCAGGATTTGTTGTCCTTGTTAACATGAGGTTAACTAACATGTATGATGTTATTAAGATGTTGACATTACAACATATTAGCAAGCATTGAACAGACATTTATAACCTGTATTACTTCATGCAGGCGAAAAAAGTCACAATGTCAAAGGACTCTGTTGGCAGTACTGTGCCGGTAATATCGGTCAACTATTCCAAGCTGATCAAAGGGTTCAAAAAACTAAAAATGGGAGAGGAGGATTTTGGAAGGTAAAGAACATTTTGCTGTTTGGAAAGTTCAGGTTTGTCCATCAACTTTAACCGTAGAAAGAACACAAACATTATTGTAGTAAAGGAGTAAAGTTGAGAATATCATATCATTCTTCTGAAAACTTTACAGATAAAACTAAAGCCATCAGAAACGATGGCAATCACAACTTACAGTTGTTGCAAGTCAAACCGTGTTCATTGACTTTTTTCGAAATGATGTAGGTTGTAGTATTATTTACAAATTAAAGTTGGTGTTCTGAAACATCTTTTAAAAGTACAGAACGTGTAGGAATTGACAGACAACAATACATGCTTCTGAGAATCATAAGTCGGCAGGTTAATTAATGCATGGCATAAAAACTCCAAAGGGTGAACAAAATTATTTGGTGACAGTACTTTAAAGTTACTGTTTGTCTTAATACAGATTATTTACTAGAATGCTTCCTATCCCATTTGGGAAGAGAACAATTGGGAAAAAGCGAATAAAGGAAAGGTTGGAAGGAAAGTCTCAGTTGGAGGATTTGCTGAAAGACCTCCCCAAGAGTGTGTCAGTAATTCTGAAACTACACAATGACTACGAAGAAATGACCAAGGATGTCCTCTTTAACGCCATTCAAGACGTTGTGGAGGAAATGGTAGTAGATGTTAGGAGTGAAGCCAATTTTTCCGTTTTGCTATTTACTACTGGAAAGGTGAGAAATAGACTGTAGAGCTAATTAGAATGACTGCATTGTATGTGAATATGGCGAGTAACATTATTATTTGAGACCTCAGGTATTATTCTCATTTATGCTACGGAATGAAAATAAGTAGTTGCTTCCGGTACTAATAAGTTGTCTTTGCTTGCTTCAGGAAATGACAAAGTTTTTGTGCTTTACAAAATGCAAATGAAAAGTTGTTGATAAGACTGTTATGTACATGTGCTGCTTATAGAACCATCTGTCAAAGGTCTATTTACCTTGGACTTACTGAAAGTAACAATTAATGTTATTAATTAAAGACACAATTGTATCATTTTTGATTTGAAATTTTCAATTTTTTAATTTACCAAATAATTTAAGTCTTGTTGAGCAAGGTTTATACCAGTATGGATGAGTATCCTTGTGGATAAGAAAAAATGGTGAATTGTACAGCAGCTGATACTGGGTCGTGTCTAGACATGCTTTCACTCCAGTTATTTTCATGTGGAGCCGCATTATTTGCTCTATTTTTTAAGGATAATAAGCCTTACTAATGCCTTTACTTGATTTGATTTCGTCACTGAAACTGAAATATCTTTTAGATATTACAGCACATTGGACTATTCGGTTCTTACTGGGAGGAAGTTCTTGCATTCTTCAAAACTCAGATGGTACCAAAATATAAAGAACTACTCATTCGCAGTTTTGAAGGGATTGAGGCAGTCCAAGGAAACCATGTCGCAGATGATGCTGACTTTTGGGAAGCCCTTGAAACGTTGTTCCTGGATGCTGTTTCCCATCCAGATGATGTAAGTTATGTTGTAGGCATTATAAATCCGGTTTTCTATATTTTTATGAACTTATGTTACGGATGTTAAACTCAGATTTCCAATTTCCGCTCTGTGGCCTAAACATCATATAGTGCAGGTGATCACTGTATACAAGTTGACGACTGAACTGTTCAGTGACACTGAAATCTTTCCCGAATACTATAATAAATTATGCACACAGCGTATGCAGCTTGCAAGACTTTTGCTTTGACGAAGAGCTATTTCTGTCAAAACGTCAGCTTTTTAATCCCCTTACGACGATTACTATTCACTACATCAACTCGTTTGATTCTGTTTCTCCTATATTCCCATCGACGCAGCGCCACAATGATGACTCCAATTTGTTCCCGGCTTTATTTTATGTTTGTTGCCTCACTTTTTGCGCATTTAAAAGGACAAAAATCCTCAAAAGAAATGCTTGTTATGCAGGCTTTAGTGGTAATTGAGATAAATACACTGATAAAGGTTCATTAGAGCAAGAACACTCAAGTCTGATGTTTTTCTCTTGGCAATTTCAGATCAAGAAATTTCTTAAAGCCAATTACAATACAAAAGGCTGTTCATGTGGGGAAGCTGCGGCTATAAGTTTAGCAAAAGCCCTCCAGTTTTCTAAACTGAAATTAACATCTGCTGCCTTGACTCACGCAATACGAGCTAAAGCTGTGGGATGTACAGGCAAGAGCATGCGGATTGATGGCTCATCATCGACCTGTGTGCACATCAGCAGACGGAAAATTCCTCAAAGGCTACTGGATATTTTAGACAAAAAAGGTAGATGGTTTTATAATTTATGTGAGCTATGCAAAACCTATCATAATGTTAAACGTCTTGCCATTGAAGTGGCGACTTCAATAGTTCTTGACGCGTCTCTTTTTTCTGTCACTCAGGGGCCGACGATGAAGCTCCTTCGAATCAAAATGAAGCAGGACAAGAAATGGCAGAAATTTATGTAAGTAACACAGCAGTTCTCCATATATATTGCTGAGGTTAAATAGGGAGTGGATCCTTGATATCAAGTCCGATTCGCAACACAAGATTAATCAGAATTTGAGTGAAAAGCTCATAAATGCAACATGCTTTGAATTAAGGCAAAAAAATTTTGTTAATATATATAGAGATATGTGTGCCGTATAGTATTTCATAACAGGGAATCACAGTTTCTATGCACAGATTGAGAAAAAATACAATCGTAGATGATAGCTTGGGCATTTCATGCATGAAGGTGATAACCAAAGACGTTGACCACTTTGTTCATTGCAGGAATCTGAAGTTGAAATTTTAGCAACAGCATCTTCATCTGCGGGTAAAAATTATTTTATAATGATTTGCTCGAAAGTGCAGTCTGTTCGTAAAACTAAAGCCATAATAATTGCTTATTTGAAATGCAACAACAGTCTGCATTTTAATTTACTGTACTGTTAATGGGCTGAAAGAGTGACACTTTCCTGATCAAAAATTATTTTTGTTTAAATTGTCGACAAGAGCAAGAGCAATTGCAGGCAAGAGAATTCAGTCGATGGCTAATCATCAACCTATGTGCATATCGGCAAAAGATTCCGAAGAAGGCTACTAAATATTTAACATACAAAATGTCACATGGATAATTTAATTGAGCTATGTAAGACATATCACAATGTTTAAGGCCTTTCAATTAATTTGGTGACTTCAATAATTCTTCACGTATTTCTTTTTTTGTGTCACTCAGGGGCCGATGATGAAACTCTTCTGTATCAAAATGAAGCAATACAGGAAACGGTAGAAATTTATGTAAGTAACACAGCGGGTCTCTACATATATTCCTTCATATAATGCAACATGCTTAATCAAGGTAAAAAATTATGTTAATGTGAAATCAAGTCCCAAAAAGAATCCAAAGACTTATATGCTTTATAATTCCCTATGAGGAATCACAGTTCCCATATACGAATTGAGAAACAATGCAATTGTAGATGCTTCTTGCGCATTTCGTGCAGAAAGAGGGCAACTAAAGACGATGACCATTATGTTCTTTGCAGGATTCTGAAGTTAAAATTTTAGAAGCGGCATCTTCATCTGCGGCATCGTCATCTGCAGGTAATAATTATTTTAAAATGATTTTAAAATGATTTGCTTGAATGTGCAGTACGTTCATTAAATTACAATAATAACTGCCTATTTGAAATGCGCAATATTAGTGTTTTCATTTTTATCCACTGTACTGTTATGAGCCAAAAAAGTGACGCCGTATTGATCAATAATTATTTTTGTTTCAAATTCTCTTTTGGAAGGGTACGTTACCTTATTTATATCTTAAACTTTGGGAAAAGAGAGCAGTAGCTTTCTTTGCGGTTTGAGGATATGAGAAAATTTTTTTCTAAAAATAATATAATGTAAAAATAATAATAATAAATAAAGGTAGAGGGTATGAGCAGCAAAATTAAAAACTGATTTTTTTCTTATGTGTCTTTCAGCAGAAGCTGAATATATGAGGCCTAAAGGAAAACGTCGAAAAAGTAAGGCTCTTTTATCTTTCCCGTCGGTTGTGTAAGCTAAGCCTACACCATGATTTGAGGTGATGTGGAAGTATTTTTTCCTCAGCTCCAATGAGCTGTCTTTTGATACATCCGAGAAAGCTAAATAATGAGATACAAGATCTTTATCATGAGTGTGATCTTACCCTTTTCCTCGACCTCCGCGTTACTAATCTCTTGAAGTATCACTGAAGTGTCCCTTAATCTGCTATCAAATATAAACAGTTGAGAAACCTTAATATAGATAAGCTCCAATGACATTCCGGTCGTGTTGTTGTGAATCTAGATGGTTGAACTTCGTTTTAATGAAGGGGACACTTTTAATTTATCAAATTGAGCCTCTGGTCTCGACCAACAGTACATATTATAGTACACTGAATTGCATGTGTCCGTGTTAAGGTTTTTTTTTTCTAATTCAGATCTGAATTGAAAAAGAGAGGAAATCCGAAGTGAAGTTGCCATTAACGGGATTGCTATTTATCATTTGCAGGAGAAATGGATTCATTGAAAGATTCCCTTACTCCACGGGAAGTAATACCAAAGAGACGACCTAGAAAAGAGGTCACTTACAAGGTAAAGACCTTTAGCAGTTTAAACATTCATGTAAAAATGGGAATGGTAGTTAATCATGGCTAAGAGGGTGCTGGTGTTTATTAAAAAAAAAAAAAGGTAGAGAGAAAACTTTGCACGTTTATGAAAACTTACCCTAATTCCCGATTTATGTGCTGTACACCCCAGTTTTATCTG
>OZ034744.1:550178-622678 GCA_964027065.1 Pocillopora grandis | reverse complement strand
TGGAATGCCAAGTTTCCATTTTTGATCTTGTGAAGGCCTTAGACTTCTACTCCCACCCTCTCATAAAGGTTCGTTATAGGTTTAGCTGTAAACGACTCCATCATGTGATAGTTATCAGGGTCGGCCAGAGTTTTTGGGTATATGGTATTAAGGGGCTTTTTTAATTCGGGTATACGGTATATTTCAGCTGAAAGATGGGTATACTACTAATTTCGGGTATATAGTAGACTATATAACGCTTTGATTAATTTTAGGTATATTGGGAGAAATCTTGGATGTTTTGGGGTATTTTGGCGGATCTTTTTCGGGTATACTGGTATACCACTATCCCCCGCTGGCCGACCCTGAATTATTGAGGGCAAAACCAAATAAACCATCACACAAATAATATAGAAATCATGAGATCATAATATATTATTGCTTTAGTATAAATCTTCATGACCTAGCCAAAACTTTATCATGATCTCCTTCATAGATACTGAAACTAAACAAATGAAAATACAGTTGAAGCTCTCATACATGTACACCCTCGGGACACGTTAAAAGTGTCTGTAACTGGAGCTGGCCACCTTACAAGAACTGTTCTCATAAGCGGCCACCACCAGAGGTGTAGCCTAGATGTCCGCTTATGAGAACTTTCCCAGCTAACAAATATTTGGAAGACAAAAAATACCACCAAATGAAATATTGCAAACTACACAATGTTATGATAATGGTGAGTGTACAGTACTGTATACTGCAGAATAGAATCCAGTTCCTTCTGCAAGTTCTAAACTTCCAGACTCAAACTGATTACTACTCACTATCTATCACAGAATAGATAGTGGGTAGGGCAGCCAATCAGAGAATAGCATTCGTGATAGATTTACAATAGAACAGATGTAGCAAATTGTTATATTTGTTATTTATTGTTTTAATTGCAGAAAAGGAAGATATATGACCAATTTATTGACAGCATCCCAGTTTTATGTGTATAAGACCTTTAGAAGTGTTTTAATGAGTAACTTAGATTGTAGTTAAATGTTTTGGATCAACTTTATCCTTAGTTTAAATTTTATTATCCTTTGTTTCTATGCATGGTAATTTATGGTGATATATGCAGATAACCAGTTTAAAACAAAGAGAACTGAATGAAGTGTTATAAATTTGACACAAAGCATCAACTGATACCTCGGTAGATGGTAATGAAGACCATAGAAATTTGGTCAAGTTAAAAGTTAGAAATACCTTGTGATCAACACAGTTTAGGTTGTAAAACCATGCAAAGTCTCTTGAGGTGAGCTCCTGTATTCAGTGCATTTGGTGACACCCGGTGTTCTTCAATTTTTTTTTTTAGAATCCAATTCCTTCTGCAAGTTCTAAACTTCCAGACTCAAACTGATTTGCAGAGTTTTTATTTAAGTGGTTATGTTAAAAAATTATTATTTAATACAAAGATAATTCTTGTTACTTTGTTTTGTGAAAAGGAATAAAAACAACCAATATCCCTTTTGATTGAGTTTTACATATAATTAAAAGTATTTTCCAGAAAATATAAGACTACAAGTGAAAGAAGAAATTACTCAAATATCTGATTTAATTCGTAGGCCACGATAGTGCAACAAATAATTATCTATTGTCATTAATGCTGGTTCAAAAAATACCATATGGTTTGGTAATTTGAACTCGATAGATGCTTTTATTAGTTTAAAATGCTTATTAGTGTAAACACTGTGCACATTAAAGGTATGTCTCTTTACAACAGGTATCATGTAAAGGCTCTCCAGTGTTTTACTGAAAATGAGGTTTGCCCACTCAGGCGTCCAGTTTGTCCTGCTTGTCCCAAGGTAAAACTTTGAAAACCTCTGCTGCCATTTTCAAAGAACTAAATTCAGATTAATTAAAGTAGTTTTCAATATAGAGATTAAATGTTATGTTGTGGTGCATTTTTAGTTCTCAGCACCTCAGACGCAGCCTGACACTTCCACTGGTGCCAGTGAAGGTGTGTTTTATTCATGTGTATGGCTAAAACTCTCACACACCCACACACACACACACACTCACACACAAAATATAGTTCATCGGTGATAGACAGAACTACAACACAATAACGATTTGATTTTAAAAAACGCCGTACTTATCACTGCTCGTGTGTTCCTGTGTGTTTGTTTTTAATTATATATTTATATTTTTGAACTTGATTTTTCCGGCTTTTAATCTGACTGGACAATCATAGTGACACCAATAGGAAACTGCTGTCTTTTAGTCACTATACTTAGCATTTTATTTGAGCAATTCAGTCAATTCAATTTATACTTCTTTGTCTGGTTTAGGTAATGAAGTTGAGCTGTTTGACAACTCCAACAAACTCGTTTGTCGGGGTGTTGTAACTGCTCAAGCCATGGTACACGGCCGGGCACTGAAAACCGGATGGGCCGCAGTGATGATACAGGATATCTTGTCAAAGGGAAAAGTGGAGCCATGGCAAGAATATCCCACCCATTCTGGGGAAGTAGAAGAAGGGAGTTTTGTCGCCTGGCCGACTGCTTACATCCAACCGCGACGAGAAGCTCTGCAAACTGCCCGGCCGAAACAAAACCTTTCGGAGACGCAGGGTTTAAAGGATGCCCTTCATCCCGACAAGTTTGTCTCTCCCGGGACAATAATGTCCAGGGATACACAGCTACGAAGTAGAAAGTGAAAACATTATGATTCCACTATTGCGCCATTTTACCATATTTGGACATGAGAACGCGCAAATCATGAGCCTGTAATGCCCCGGTTTGACTGTTTTAGAACAGAGCAAATACGGACGAAAAGCGTAGAGCAACAAAATGGTTGGACAAAAGGGAGCAAAATTGACTTGTTTACGTCCTTTACGCTTGACTTTTAAGCGACGACCTTTCGACGGGAACGCATTTTTTTAACTCAACAGAAGGAAACTTGCGAGGACATTTAATTCTTTTTGTTTGTGTTGTTTTCGTCATTCGCGCACGCTTCATAAGATCGATAAGATTCTCAGGCGATGGAGGTTGTATTTCAAAAACTAGGTGCCAAAATGCTAGAAAATGGCGCAATAATGAAATAATAAATCCCTTATTGGATGGTTTAACATGTAATACGTCCGGACATTTAGCTCGTTTTGCTACGCAACTCGCAAAATACCTGCGCGTATTATATGTTAAACCATCCAATAAGGTGTATGTAACGGTTCACTGTAAAGTTAAGCAACCACACAGAGGACGACAACGAAAATGCAATGTGGGAGGCTAACCTTTCCTTCTGGAAATTTCATTGAGACTCTTGAAACTATTTACATTCATAGAATGGTGCTGACAAAGACATAAAGCTTTATTTGAGGTTATTCGTGTTGTTTCTTTGTACAGTTTAGCAGATTGCAAAACACATGTGCAGGTCTTTGCCCTGCAGTGTTCTTCCTCCCCTTCTCTTAAGCGATGTTCTCGTTGCCAACGCTGTTGTGGTTGCGTAAATTCCCTATTGTAAAGAAAAAATGCAGTTTGCATGGAATGAGATAACCAAAGTTGTAATTCATAAGTCTGTTTATCGTTTCCTTTTCTCATGATTCTGTGTTCTCTTAGTCGATACTAATCTGTTACATCTTGCTGACTTATATTCTATTTTAAATACAAAATCATGATTAGGATAGGAACGAAGGATCCTCCACTGTCACTTGCTACTACACACTCTAATAAATCACTGTACATATCAATAAATAGGATAGCCGAGATATATTAAAATGAACTTATTGATGCGTTTTAGCGTATGATGTACATAAGACAATGTATGTTCCAATGCTACGTCTTCAGAAGATACTTAACAGTACGACCAGTGTTTTCGACTCTCCCCTGGATGCTAGTCCATTTCAGGGTCACCCCCTCCCCCTCCCCCAGCAGTTAATACACCGGTTCCCATGTATCATCACCCGACTGAAGAGAGGCATAGTAAAGGTTAAGTGTCTTGCCCAAGAACATAACGCAGTGCCCTTACAAGAGCTATTTTTTGGGCCCAGTGCATACTAACCCGGCATAAGGTATATTTTTTGGTCCAGCGCATACCGTGACAATTTGTCCACCACGCCCCCATGCGTCTCTATACAATAGTGACAGGGTTCGCACTCGCCTTGAAAGTCCTTGAAAATCCTTGAATGTCAAAATAAAAATTCACGGCCTTAAAAGTCCTTGAAAATTGCAGACAGTGCTGGAAAGCCCTTGAATTCACTAAATTCACCCCATTTTTCAGTCTGTTTTTGTGTCTACCCCATTTTTCAGCCTCTTTTTGAAATAGAGTAAAATCGGGGCGAAGAGTTGATATGCCGGGTATACGATATAGCGCTTAGTGTGTTAAATTCACAAAATTCACCCCATTTTTTAGTTTCTTTTTGAAATACAGTAAAATCGGGGTGAATAGTTGGTTAGCCAGGTATAGGACATAGCGCTTAGTATGTTAAATTCACAAAATCCACCCATTTTTAAATTCCTTTTTGAAATACAGTAAAATTGAGGTGAATAGTTGGTTAGCCAGGTATAGAACATAGCGCTTAGTATGTTAAATTTACAAAATTCACCCCATTTTTTAGTTTCTTTTTGAAATACAGTAAAATCGGGGTGAAGTGTTGGTATGCCGGGTATAGTACATAGCGCTTAGTATGTTAAATTTACAAAATTCACCCCATTTTTTAGTTTCTCCTTTGAAATACAGTAAAATCGGGGTGAAGAGTTGATATGCCGGGTAAAGGACATAGCGCTTAGTATGTTAAATTTACAAAATTCACCCCATTTTTTAGTTTCCCTTTGAAATACAGTAAAATCGGGGTGAAGCGCTGGTATGCCGGGTATAGGACAAAGCGCTTAGTATGTTAAATTTACAAAATTCACCTCATTTTTTTAGTTTCTTTTTGAATTAATACAGTAAAATCGGGGTGAAGAGTTGATATGCCGGGTATAGGACATAGCGCTTAGTATGTTAAATTTACAAAATTCACCCCATTTTTTGGTTTCTTTTTGAAATACAGTAAAATCGGGGTGAAGAGTTGATATGCCGGGTATAGGATATAGCGCTTAGTATGTTAAATTTACAAAATTCACCCCATTTTTTAGTTTCCCTTTGAAATACAGTAAAATCGGGGTGAAGCGCTGGTATGCCGGGTATAGGACAAAGCGCTTAGTATGTTAAATTTACAAAATTCACCCCATTTTTTAGTTTCTTTTTGAATTAATACAGTAAAATCGGGGTGAAGAGTTGATATGCCGGGTATAGGACATAGCGCTTAGTATGTTAAATTTACAAAATTCACCCCATTTTTTGGTTTCTTTTTGAAATACAGTAAAATCGGGGTGAAGAGTTGATATGCCGGGTATAGGATATAGCGCTTAGTATGTTAAATTTACAAAATTCACCCCATTTTTTAGTTTCCCTTTGAAATACAGTAAAATCGGGGTGAAGCGCTGGTATGCCGGGTATAGGACAAAGCGCTTAGTATGTTAAATTTACAAAATTCACCCCATTTTTTAGTTTCTTTTTGAATTAATACAGTAAAATCGGGGTGAAGAGTTGATATGCCGGGTATAGGACATAGCGCTTAGTATGTTAAATTTACAAAATTCACCCCATTTTTTAGTTTCTTTCTGAAATACAGTAAAATCGGGGTGAAGAGCTGATATGCCCGGTATAGGACATAGCGCTTAGTATGTTTAATTCACAAAATTCACCCCATTTTTTCGTTTCTTTTTGAAATACAGTAAAATCAAGGTGAATAGTTTGTTAGCCAGGTATAGGACATAGCGCTTAGTATGTTAAATTCACAAAATTCACCCCATTTTTTAGTTTCTCCTTTGAAATACAGTAAAAGCGGGGTGAAGAGTTGATATTCCGGGTATAGGACATAGCGCTTAGTATGTTAAATTCACAAAATTCACCCCATTTTTTAGTTTCTCTTTGAAATACAGTAAAATCAGGATGAAGAGTTGATATGCCGGGTATAGGACAAAGCGCTTAATATGTTAAATTTACAAAATTCACCCCATTTTTTAGTTTCTCTTTGAAATACAGTAAAATCGGGGTGAAGAGTTGATATTCCGGGTATAGGACATGGCGCTTAGTATGTTAAATTCACAAAATTCACCCCATTTTTTAGTTTCTCTTTGAAATACAATAAAATCGGGGTGAAGAGTTGATATGCCGGGTATAGGACAAAGCGCTTAATATGTTAAATTTACAAAATTCACCCCATTTCTTAGTTTCCCTTTCAAATACAGTAAAATCGGGGTGAAGAGTTGATATGCCAGGTATAGGACAAAGCGCTTAATATGTTAAATTTACAAAATTCACCCCATTTTTTAGTTTCCCTTTGAAATACAGTACAATCGGGGTGAAGAGCTGATATGCCGGGTATAGGATATAGCGCCTATTATGTTAAATTTACAAAATTCACCCCGTTTTTCAGTCCCTTGAGGAAACTTGGTTTGAGAAATCGAGAAGTTCGAGAAATTGGCCATTTCAAAGACGAGCGGGTACGAACATATTTTTTCTTGGTACCAACCTTCAGTATCGATTTGATTGAAAACGAGGCATGTCATCGGGAAGAGCATCCAAAAATTAGTAAATTTACCAAATTTGATGGTTATTGGTTTAAACACAAAGGCATGGTACACTTTTAAAATAAGAGGGCTTAGTATGGATTGGAGGACGCCTGTCCCTCCAATCCATACTAAGTGTACCATGCCTTTGGGTGTAAACCAATTTAGTGAATTTACTAATTTTTGGATGGTCTTTCAGATGACGTGCCCCATTTTTCAATTCAATCGATATTGAATGTTTGTACCGAAGAGAAAATATGCTCGTGCCCAGTCCTCTGCTCGTTTTTGAAATGGCCAATTGAGGGTAAAATTGCAGTCTTTAAGTAAGGAAAGTAAGTAAGTAAGGCCATTCCAGGCGACAGAACTTTTAATGCATTTCTTTATAAATAGCAGCGAACCGTTGACATGAGAAAACGCGAAGTTGTCTCGGGGGGCAGGGTGACCCTGGGTGGAGGGTCACTCGCGTTGAAGGAAGCGTAACCCTGGGGGCGAGCCAACTCTTTTTTCCTTTAAACTCTTTGTCTCGCCTTCCCGAGACAACTTCTCGCGTGCCGAGTTTAACATAATTGCTAGAATATAGGTTTTCAAGGGCAAATTTATATTGTTAACTTAAAATTTAACTCAGCAAAGGTAACAGTAGCGGAGTAAACGAAAGGAACTTAAAGGAAGGAGAAATGAGGATTTGAATATTTAAACGAGCTCTAAGTAATTATGCAAGATCGACTTTGACTCGGTCAGTAAGAACAACTCTTTTCATATAAACGCTCTGTAAAGATGGTTTGGTATGGAGGGTAACCCTCCTACCAGGGACAACTCTCCTTCGTATAAACAGGGCCTAACGCTGCTTGCAGTGTCTTATTCACAAATATTAGCTAAAAAATTCTCACTCTTTGACTCGTTATCCGAAAAACGTTGTTAATATTTGTCACATGATTGATTACAGTCATTTTTGCTGCACATCGGACTTCAAAGAAAGACATTATATCCCCATACGAGTGCATTGTTAAGCTAAGCAAGCAGGAATTAAGTCAGCTTGGGAACATGATAAAAATGCATGGAGTGTTCTTAAAAATTCCCAAGTACTTATACAACACAACAATACAGGAGGACAAGTTTTTATTTCTTTTATATAATGTTAAAGAAATTGTGCGCGCTACAACTTGTGACCAATCATAGAGTACGCAATTTGTCGATGATTTTACGTTGGTACTAAATTATAGTTGCACTGCGTTGTTAGGTATTACTTTCTCAAGCATCATATTTCCCACGATTTCAAGTCGAATTCTGTAAATGTTATCAGTGAACCAAGACAAAAACAGTACAGAGGAACATTTGTTTAATGCTCCAGAAATGAGAATGTTGTCTAGCCTTAGATCATATACAGACTTGTCAAAACTACGGTACTTATTACAAATAGTCAGTAATCCTTGTCCGAATACTTAATATAAATAGTCACACTTCAACATCACTATCATTGTCATCATCTTCATCACTTTCAAACTCTTCGCCTGCATTCCAGAAATCGAGTACATTGACTTCCTGGACATTGTCAACCATGTAATTACTAACTTCTGGAGAAGGTGTGATAAACTTTTTAAACATATTACAAGCACCAAAAAGTCGCACACGCTCATCGTACAGTTGCTTTGTATGGATGGAATAAAGACCTTTGAGATTGTTAGAATCTTTAAATTCATGGTGACTTGCCAACGAAGAGAGTCGACCTTCAATTTCAAGACATTGGTTGAAATATGCAGTGATAGTGTTAGACATTTCAGCGTCTTGATATTTCATCTCCTCCCAACATCGCGAAATCAAGTTCTGCGCATCAACTGCTGACCTTTTAATGCACACAGGAACACCGTCTTCGTTTGGGATGTTGATGGAGTAGATGGCACTGCTGACGTCACTAACATCTTCCCATGAAAGAGGGGAAAATGAAGAGTAATCATGTTGCCGGAGGATGTCTACAGAAGAGTTAAATACTTTTAACTGCTTGCGCAGATTGGTATTCTCTTTGGTGACGCCCTTACACAAACGTTTCGCCTGGGCTTGGCCATCTATTACAGAAACAGTTATATAAAAAAGTTAAGTTATTAATTGATATGTGGGTTGAGTCCGTTCTTGGTTGTCGTCTTTGCTCTAAGGGGTCGCCAGTTTTTCCTGACCCTCAGCTGACACTAACCCTCCATATTCCAATTCAATCTCATGCACGTAAACTTAAAAACGAGCTTTCTTGCTACATGGGTAAACAAAGTCAATTAACATTTTTAAGTTTTACAAAGAAAAGTACACGTCAAGAGCGCGTAGTTCGATCTTTTTATACCTGTGTATTTCTTTTTTAGGGAAAGAAGAAACCATCTTCTTCTACCGGAAACCAGAATTAGATCCAGGGTCTGTTTTGCTCTTACAGCCTCACAAGTCACCAAACTGGACCTGTATTGTGGATCTGACGGAGACCAACGAGTTTGAATTTTGAACTGTTTTTCCATCTTCAGAAGACGTCCATGCAGACTGACGAGAGAACAACAAAATACACAACTTATTAAATACAGATGCATAGTATATTTTAGAAAATAGACTAGCATACAAATCCAGTTATTTAAAACAGTCAACAACATCAACGGATAAATTATGAAAAAGTGTATACCACGCGACCTTGCGACGAGGAGGAGGTAGCTTTTATAACCACAGGGTTCATAAAGGAGCTCAAGTTGCGAAAGGACGGAAGGGAATTGCCAGCAAAATCCTTAAAATACATAAGGTATAGAAGGAAGCATATATAATGGATTGGATTGCAATGAGATGACTGTAACCCACAAACCATTGAATTGTACTGAGATGATCCACAAATTATTGGATTGTAATAAAATGATTGTAATCCACAAATTATTGAATTGTAATGAGATGATTGTAATCCAAAAATTATTTACGTAATAACCATGTGCACCATGCGCAATGGCTTTACTGTAAAATTCCAGACTGAGGGATGAAATGTTTGCTTTATGGACTGAGCCTCTGGGTACGGTCCAAAAAGCAAAAATTCAGCCCGAAGTCTGTTAAGTTATTTATTATATGCCTTCACATAGGCAAAGCAAGCGGAATAGAGAGAACATCTACATTGCCTATCATTTACGTCACAATTTCATCAGGGTAATAAACTTATGAAGAAAATCTTCTTCAGAACTCATATTTAAAGAAGAGAAACATGTTTTGTTCAATGTTCAATTTTGTCTTTTTTCAACGAAGTTTCTTTCAGGGAAAGTCACTAAGTTCACTAGGTTTTGTGGGGGGAAAAATCTGTAATGCCCATAAGCAATTACCGGGGGATTCTGGACCCCTAATTAACCAATCAGAGTGCACGTAATATCGCAGCCCTATAATAATGGATTGTAATGAGATGATTGTAACCCACAAATTATTGCATTGTAAGGAAATAATTGTAATCCACAAATTTTTGGATTGTTATTAGATAATAGCATTCACAAATGATTGAATTTAAATTAGATAATTGTAATCCACAAATTATTGGATGGTGATGAGATGATTGTAACCCATAAATTATTGGATTGTAATGCAAATATTGTAATCCGCAAATAATTGGATTGTAATGAGATGAATGTAATCCACATTTTGGTTTTGTCCTCGGGTACCGGTACACAAGAGCCGATACAAAAGACCAAAAAATACATAACAGCTAACCAATGACTCCTAAACAAAGAAAATACAATGGTTATTCCTTTACGCACCGGTACAGCACCGGTGCACGAGGACAACTAGACAGTTCATCAGTTATCTGGAATGCGATGGATCGTTGTGGGACTATATATTAATACACATAAACATGCTAAATGTGACTTTATTTGTAGATTGGAATTTTTATTTTCAGTTCTCGAAATGACAATAATCTTAAATATAAAATAACTGTCATGATATTCATTGTAACTGATGGCGAGATGACTGTTAAGCCGCACATGCATGAATCACTATTGTGAATACTGCTACTTGTAGCCCGCAAATAAATGGCTCTCATTAATTTAAATGAGATGCACGATTACTGGTTTATAAAATATTGTGATGGTTTGCTTACCTATCGACCCGTGAATTTTTGAGAGGTAAATAAAGGCTTAGAAATATTTATAACTTATCGATCATATCCGATCATCAAATCATCAGACAAGTGCCTCGAACATTAAACAAAGTAGAATACCTTTTATTATTAGTGATACTCACCTTGAAAATGATCGATAAACCAAATTTACGACCAGAAAGGTGTCGGCTAATTGCACAGATAAAGCGTGTGAGCTTGCAAATAAAGGAAAAATATATCTCTTCTGAATCGATCGATCCGAATTAGCGCGCCAGTGATACGTAGATTACACACGACATTTTAGCTACTCATTCACCCCTCCCCCAGGTCTAGATTTGTCAATAGGTCTATCCCGATTACAATGCATTAATTGACTGGTTACAACGTCATTACAAGTCCAGTAGTTACTGGGTTACAATGTGAGGAACGGGTGGATCAGTTGGGTTCCGGAGTTGAAACCTTGCAGGATTTTGTTAGAATTTACGTTAAGAAAAGGTTTGCATGAAGAAACTCGATTTCCTTTTTAACTAGCGTAGATTGTTTGCCAGAACTATTTGGATTACAGCTAAGGCTAGTAGCCCGCGTTGCAAAAAATTCGGATGACATCTCGTTAGCAAGGCAAGGCCAATGAGCCCTGATAGGGACGTGACTTTAAGTAATAGCGCGGAATTCTTGCCGCAGGTTATAATTAACAGCTGATTCAACCCTAGTCCCCAAGTTGAGCTCCCCTTAGTTAGTTATTACTAAAGTGGGACGACCGCTGACACAATAAAATCATACTGCGGAAGGGGGTCACAGAGTCTACGTGGGAATTCGCGACCCAATTAGGAGAGATCAAGGAACTGGGTATCTAGCACCCAGGCTTCTCTCTGGTAGCTGCATTCCATGCAAAGGGCGAACTTTTGCAATGTTCTGCGCCGAATTATAGCCCCAACGTGGCACGAAATTGCAAGCAGGTTGGTGATCGTTTCTTTTTTTGGCTTTGTTTGAAATTTTCTTGCATATTTTATGTAAAGCCTGATAAATAATTATCGAGTAGGCCAACTAGCCTGCTCCAAGCAAGAAGCATTAAAACCACCGGGGTACTTGTGCTACAAACAAGCTTGGTAGTTGCCTCAATTTACGAAGTCATTTTGAAATTCCATATTTTTTTCTTTCAGAATTCAATCATCAGAGAGTGTGGTGATAGAAAAGTATTTCCATTTAGGTTATAATCACGAAACAATCACAGATCTGCAACAGGTCTACCATAGTATCACCATGAGTGTTTGCACCCTCAGAAGAAGACTTCAGAGCTATAATCTTGTGAAAAGGAAAATTAATATTGATGAAGACTTAGTTTGGAACGTCATTAGAAGTGAAATGCAAGGGCCAGGGCAGCTTGCAAGTTATAGGAAGATGTGGCATATACTTCGACTCAAACACCATGTACATGCACCAAGGAGGCCTGTTGCTCAAATTCTTCATGAACTTGTTCCGGATACCAGTAAAGCACGGAAGAGAAACAAACTACACGGTAGGATATATCACTCACATGGACCTAACCGGTCTTGGCATATTGATGATGAGAGATGTTAGTTTATAAAAAACGAGCTTTTAATTTATTTCTATTTAATCCATTTTATAATGGCAAGCCCTGTTTATCTTTGCACTTTTATGTTTCAAGGCGTCGTCAAAGGAGTTATGCTCACCAGGCTACTTTAAATTTCTGAAATTTTTATTCAAAAATGTATTCATAAAAAAGCATTTACATCTGGACACTGTTTTACATTATTGCTGAAGGTTAGTTTTTAGCCAAATGCCCCTCTGTGTGTATGTGTTTTATGTGCTAGGGTAAAATGTAAGAAACAGATTTTATTCTAATAATTATTTCTAAATTTCAGGCTATGATAAATTGAAACTGTTTGATTTTCCAATCTGATAACTTACCCTCTGTTCCTGCGAAGTTGTATTTAGAATGTGTGCAAGAACATAAAGGATGTCCATTGTTGGTTTGCTCTGACTATGGAAATGAAAATGGCATTATTGCCCTGATGCAGTGCTTCTTTCATTCTGACAATGCACCATTCTCTGAGGAGCTTGCTCACAGGTATGGAAGTTCCACTAGAAATCAGAGGGTGGAGAACCAGTGTTCTCATTTCAGGAAGTCAATGGCAAGTTGGTGGATCAACTTTTTTAAAGATTTGGTTGGCAATGGAAGAGTGGATCTTGAAAAAGAAATACCCAAGGAATGTCTATGGTTTTGTTTCAGTGGTGTCCTGCAAAGTGCTTTAAATGACATGAGGAAATACTAGAATACACACTATACAAGGTAATCATGCCACGAAAAACTCTGGTGGGACTGACTGTCTCATTCCTGTTCCACAAGAGAAAATTGACAAAAATGAAGTTGGAATGTCAGGATACAGAGGAAGAGAATGTATTTCAGGAGTATTTTGAACATTTAATGAAGACTGAGGGTATCCAGTATCCTACTGCATATGATGAGGTTCTCACTCTGTTTTAATATTAAACAGGAGTAGCAGATGTTTAACTTTCCATCTGAGCAATTTTAATACTGCATACATCATTGCTTCTCAAAACATTAACTGTACAAGAAATGCACTTAACAGGAAAAGTTAGCATGATACTTTCTGAATTATAAAAAACATCTACCATGCCAACTAATACATGTATGTTTGCTTGTCAATAAGGCAAATCTCGGATAAACTGGTACAAAGTGTACAATTAATTTCAACCCCCCAAATAAGGTTCATGAATACAAAAACATTTGGATTGCAACTTTCAGTAAAGAAATTACATCATTGCTGATAACATTTCACATTGTTTTTGGTTTCTAACTTAGAAAATGAAAAATCAAAAAGCTTTCCTATTATCCAAATTGTTTTAATTTCAGGTTTTCACGCATTGCTCAACTAGAATGTAGTTTGTCTACATTGCTTATACATAGTTATGGAAATGTTTAATTACACGAAAGGTCCAACTTGAGGGATGACCATTAATGATGAGTGAAACAACACTCAAAGATAAAAATCTTTTTACTCTTAATGTAATATACTGTTACTGGTATGTTTGAACAATAACAGTCTTAAAGGGTAAACACTGGTCTTTTATTACTGGAAAACAAAATCTAAACTACTAGGACTGCATGACTTCCTTTTGTTGTTACAATAAACTATGAATGTATATAAGTACATGTAGCTATGTATTTTTATGAAACTGGAACTTAAATTTTAGACAAAGCCAAACCCACAACCCTCAACAAGGGTAGATGATATGGATTTACAAAAGGCATCATATGTATCATAATGAAGTGGAAAGGTGATACTGGGGTCACAAGTAGAAGCTGTCGGTTGGCAGTGACAATTGGCATTGCAGAAATACTTTAATTTTACGGTAATCTTAGGAGACTTTTTTATCCCCATAATTTACGTAGTGACTGATTGTTTTTACCTCTTCAATAGCTCCTTTATATTTCTCATTATGCACTTTTGGAATCCAGTCATCA
Organism: Pocillopora grandis; assembly: GCA_964027065.1. Lineage (NCBI taxonomy): Eukaryota > Metazoa > Cnidaria > Anthozoa > Scleractinia > Pocilloporidae > Pocillopora > Pocillopora grandis. The sequence continues at coordinate 608,505 of OZ034744.1, read as the reverse complement.
GTAGATACACTATCAATGCCATCCACCACATAGCCAAATGCCTCTTTTGAGAGGAAGTATGGAGCAGGACCACCTTGAACAACATATGCTGCCAATAACTCTCCTGCCACTGTGAACTCATTATTAGCCCATGCTGTCATGCTGTTAACTGGTATTCCATCTGGAAATTGGTGCTGCTGAATGCATTTGAGTACTTCTGTCCAGTAGAAAAAGATTAAATGTTTTAATGGTTATGTTTTAAAATGGAAAAGGACTCACTGTAATACCTCCTATACATTGTATGCATAACATGGAAATACATGGTGTGCTTCCCAATTTATCCCTTGCTTTAAAACAATTATCATAATTATTATTATCTAGAAGTTAAATCAATAAAGTTCACCTGTTAGGCAGACTGGATTGGCACATTAAGAGCAACCACAAATGCTATACTAATGTTAGTTGTGTGTACAAACTGTCGATCTAATAACAAACCCGTGAAAAATTCACAAAGTGGCCCTCCATCATCAACAGTTGGTTCTCCAATAAAGGTCACTTAAGTGGTTGTCTTGAATTGAATTCGATGAAATCCTGAAACATGGATTTCTGCTTTATACTTATCCTGGTTTTACCAGAATCCACATTTTGTTGGAGTGTTTTCACTACTTCTTTAAGCTGCAACATATTGCCTCCATGCTCACTACTTTCAGATTCAGGCTTATCTCTAGATGTTTCTCCTGACTTCAGGTATTCTTCTATTTGGCCATCATTGTAAAGCTCTCCCACAGGGTAAATCCAAGAGTCTGCACAGAGGTCAGCATGTATTTCAATTTCTTCCACGGGAAATAACCTAGAACAGGTTGGACAGGTACTGTTTCCTCTGGCAGGGTGGGAAGCCTTTGCTTCAACATCATTACTGGTAGTGCCATAAGTGGGCTTTTGTGGGACACCTCTTTCCTATGACTCTTCCACTCTAATTCCTGTATTAGTAAGAATTGATGGTCCTGGCTTACTGTTATCAGAATCTGCATTAAGATTATCCATTTCTCTTGTACTACAAAACCAGAAGTACACTTTGGAAAAAGGTTTTCCAAGTTCTTCCTTGTACTGGTTAAGTATAAAAGGCTCTGCACTTCCAGGAAGGGTGTCTACAACAGTTTGGTCTGGATAGAGCAGGAAGTAACTTTCCAGCTGGTTAAACTGCTTGAAATGTCTGCTGTGTTTTGCAGTTGCTGCTTTGAGAAGTTCTTCAGCAGTGACATCAGTGGGAACCATTAGTGGAAGAGTTCTACCCTTCACCTTTTTCATATGGCCATCTGCTTCCTCTATAACTCCTATTTGAATCTCTGTTTCTTAGCTTTTATCTTTTTGGCTCTCTTTTAGCTTCTTCAATTCATGAAGTGATAACCTGGAATTTGAATTTGATTTTTGTGCACTTGTATCAGGAGGTATTGTCACTGTTTCTCCTAAAAAAATATGATATTAAAAGCTAATTAATTATTAGGACTGCCTCCTGATAACGTTTATTTAATTTAATTTAATTCCTCCTCTTGTTTCCGTCGAATAGATGCTATTTGATTTGAGAATATGATGGAGTTTGACCTTATGTTAAACTTGATTCAATCTCACAAAAGTCCGGGATCATGTTTATCTTTACCTGCATCCAGCCAGGTCGGTAAATTGTTTGGTATCATATGTTTATAATTTTGATTTGCCAATAAAGAAGTGTTTAGTTTCCAGAAACAAGTAGTTTTCCTGCGCTGAATTGTAAACGAAACTATAAATCATACAGTTTATTTAAATATAATTTCGCAGTTCATAATGACAACAAAACAGCAACACTGTTGCTGTTTTGTTGCCTTATGATAAGGACTATTCATACCTGATTTGAAAGGACTTGAGACTTTCAGAATAGGTTTCCTTATACAATATTTGCGCAAGAACTGACCATGGGATGAACGCGAACTGGACTCCTTCTCTTTCTTTTCGTAGTTTGGCTCTTTTCACTTCGAACTGATTTTAACACGTCGTCGGATATGAATATCTGACTGTAGCAGAAAGGGGTTATCTTTCAGGGTATTCGTTGCAGCCTTTAGAGTTCGTCCTTTATCAGGATATCTAAGTAGGTAGACGTGGATGGGCCCAGGCTGCTTGGTTGATCTGCGTACGGTGTGCTCGCATTATTTCCATGTGTTTACTAAATAGTTCTTTCTTAAAGAATTCTACGGAGCTGCAGTCTTTTTTGGCGCCTTCCTTTAAACCCCATATGACTATGTTGTTCCTCTTGGACCTGTTCTCCGAGTCATCAAGTTTTTTGTTGAGGGCGTCTATTTCTTTGCAGTTCGCCTCATCTGCAAGAGCGCTTTTAATCTCGGTCACATCGTGGTCTGAAAGTTTATAACAATCTTTCAATTCGCTGACATCTTGAGCAGTTTTCTTTTGAACTTTTTCCAAACTCTCTAACTTCAGCAGGATGGCGTTCAATTTCGACTCTTGTTTGTCTTTAGCGGCGAGCAGGTCGTCCATCTTTGCAAGTACTGCGTCCACTGACGCTTCATTATCTGACATTTCGGTTCGCTAAAGATAAAGGAGATGAATTTGTTTTCCATGCTGTGGTGTTTTAATCGATTTCTTTCTAACCACAAAATTAAGCACAAATCGCCAGGAAATAACTCAGTACCGTCTTTCAATTGTATTAAAGCCTGTTTTCGTACCTATTGACGTTTTTGATAGACACATTACGGTGACTGAAAATATACGTTCTCAAAATTGACTTGTAACATTACAATGATTGAAGTTTAAACTTGGAGAAGAAAATCGATGAAACTTTTTTATTCCAACTATTTTTTTTTAGATCCAGAACATGGTGAATTTCAGTAATAACGAAAACTATATTCAGCTTAACTGTTCATCGAGTTCTTGTTTTATCTCTTTTCATATCGAAAATGGATGCTCTCTTAGAGCCCACACAATAATCCCCGGGAAGCTTTTAATCAAGGAAATCGTATTTTCTCTGAAACTGGGAAAATCTTTTGTTTTCTATTTCTTTTCTTTTGAACCGACTGGAGACGCGCTTGGGACAATCTGCAATATTGCTTATTTTCTAGGTTCGTCTTGACATGTTCGCGTTTTTTTAGTCTACGATGTTAATGATTGAGGCTTTTTCGAAAAATGTATATTTTTTTGTTACAAAAAGGTATTTACGACATATTTGATAGCTTGAGATTTTATAAAACATTTAAAGATAAAAAGAAACGCTATTAAAACATGACGTTTTCCTTGGCGTGATAACAAATGTACTGCCGAAGTATAAAGCTGTCTATATTCTAAGTTGGCAATTTACATTATCAACTAAAAATAAAACTAAATAATCTTAAACACCCCCACCCCCCCCCCCCCCAACACAAACGCAACACCTCAGTTTCTTTGGAAACTTAAAGCTTGCTCCCTATTTCCTAACAGACACACGGCAACATGGGATCTATTTGTCAAATAGACAGATATTTCAGAGCCATTTCCCTCAGCAAAGGTTCGTTCCTTTCCTGCTTTAAGATGCCTTTTCTTTTTCCTTGTGATCTACGTTTGTTTGAAATTAACTGGAAAAAATACAAACTAAGAAATTTAGTTGTCTTTATCTTGACATGTGCTGTTTAAGACATTTGTGGTTAACATAAAAATGCTTGCAAGTTGACCAGTCCTACTAACAAAATGGGATTTCTCAGAAATACTTTGTCCATAGCCATCTACGAAGGCCTAGGGAGTGTAGAAATAGTGGACTCCTGTCTACGAGAATATCTGATAACAGTTTAATAATATTTTCACTCAAGTGGGCACCTTCTTCGATCATAGTTTCCTTATTTCACAAGATCGCGGCCTATCCTGTTTTTATTGATTCAGTTCGCTTGATTGTCGATGGCTTGTACAAGAATGTCTCTGGAATGATTCTCATGATTTTCCGTGATCGAAAACCAGAAATAAACCATTAGCGATACTACATCGCGCATGTAACGATAGAATCGAAAAAGGAAAATAAATAAGTGCTTTTCTGAAGGGTTCCACTCTTTGAACAAAATAAGGTTAACAATTGCATGTCCAGAAGTCTTGACGAGGTGAAACGGACCGAAGGACTACAACTTGATGCCCTACCATCCCTTTCCTTATGTTATCTTTTTGTTGGGCTCTCCCATGATACGCTGCGAACCCGTTCGCTTCCGCTTTTCACGGGTGTGAGTCTGCCGACGCTAAAGACTTCGATGTAGTTCGAACGAAAAGGCTCTGAAGGTAAGACGCTTAATGTTACATTTCCTCTGCATGAGCTAATCTCCAACTCCTCGTTTAAAGTTTTATTTAAGATCTGTTGAAGTTATAGCTTTTGTGATTGAGAAACCCGTCGAATGAGCGTAATTTAAGTGACGTTGTGAAATAGCTCTCAGATGGAAATCTGTGAGATTTTCGTTAGTTTAGAGTCTCTAAGAAATGTTGTTTGCGATACTTGAAGGATGATTGACCAGCAAAACAGTTCAATCAGAATTTTACTGGTATTTTGAACCTCGTTCGGTTCCTGTTCGGTTAAAATTTAGGTTGAAGTCCACAGAAAATGATCAGAACGGCCAGCGTGTAGTTACCTTATTGTCATTGCCACGCTCCGGCAAATATATAAAACTCTTTGTTTTTGGCAAGTGATGCATCGTATATTGTTACTTTGGGAGAGAATAATAATATAAAACCTGTGTATCTACTCCTGTAAATCACAGGGAGTAAACGCAGTAGTTAACTATCAACCACGCCGTGACTGCTAAGTGTTTTCTTTCCTGTTTCACGCAATGTACTACACATTCCAGCGAGCCTAGTTTCCCTTCTTTGCGCAAACGTATTTCAAGTCTCTTGTAACTGAATAATGTATTCACGTCCTTAAATAGAGTCTTTTGATAACCAGGTGAAACTGAGAACGTATATAGCTATACTAGTGCTGAACTTCCCAAAAATGCATTCATTTATTTTCGCAAAAAAATTAATAAAAAGTAAATTAATGGAAATCAGGCTTCTCAGTCATTTGCATATTTAAGTTTTTCTGGGCGCTGTCATAAAAGGGAAAGCTTGAAAAGTAAAAGGATAACAAACTATTTGCGTGAACAATCCTTAAATGTGATGTAAATAAGGATGCAGGTCTTGAGATTTCAAGTCACTCGTTCGACCCACTTTTTATGTCGCTGTTGTTAAAGGGGCTAAGATCAGAGTATTTCAGGTATTTTTGTACAGTTCCTCTTCTTACATGGGCTTAAGAAAAACACGTCTAAGTTTTTGAACACCAATTCCTTGCTGGCAAAATCATACCCTCAAAACGTGGAATATCTAAGTATTATTGAAAGCAATCCGTTTTGATCCTCTCCTCTTAAATCATCCATCCATGCTATTTAAGCAGGGACGTTTTATGTTAGCCGAATCTGTCTTTTGTGAGGTTAACCGCTCACTCCGTTGATCTATCTCACAGTTTGGGTTGCAGTCATGAGGTAAGGAAGGTCCGGTAACTGATACTGCCACAATTTTTTCTTCTTTAGAAATGGCTGCCGCTCTGGACCCAGATGAGGTGCTTCGTTCTTCAAAAGGGAGAGATAATTTTCAACGTCTGGCTCGGCTTTTGATAAGTGGAGGTACTGTGCTATTGAGGGAGGCTTTTGATATCAAACGTCCGCCAAGTAATTTGTCCACAACACTTCAGAATCCAGCCACGAAGAAGCTACTTAAGGCAGCAAAGCTCACCAAACCACAGTGGGACTACCTGTACCCTTCTCCAGGGATGTATGGAAAGTCAATAGACTTTGATATAACTCTTCTTTTCCGGTTGCTGAGGACGATATGTGGCCTCACCCCTCCTGTCACGGGCTGGGATGCGCTGCCGGCAAGTACAGATGACAGTTTAGCAGCAGATTTAGCTAGAATCAAATATTACCGCAATTCGATGTATGGTCATGTGACCGAGAACATGGAGATCTCAGATGACGAGTTTTCAGTTCGTTGGAGAGAAGTCAGCGAGGCTCTTGTGAGAGTTGCGGGTCAAATCAGCCCTGCAAAGGCAAAAGAATGGAAGAATGCTATTGATACATTTTTAAAAGATCCCCTAACAGAGGAAGACAAGAGACATGAGCAGGAATTGCGACAGTGGTACCAGAATGATACAGAAGTAAAGGAATACCTGGAAAAGGTCGAATCTTCAATGAACCATTTGGAGAAAGAAGCTCAATACTTAAGACAAGAGGTTCGAGAAGAAGCCCAAGATATTAAAGATAAGCTCGGAGGGAAAGTAGAATCTACAGCCCAACTCTTGAGGCAAGAGTTTCGAGATGAAGCCCAAGACATCAAAGATCTATTAAAACCGGGTGGGCGACCCAATTCCTCAGCTGGAGGTCAGCTTGTTGATTTTTCTCGGTGTATACCTTTACTAATAAAATAGTTTTTCTTTAACGTAGGCACTTACGCAACGGATCAGGGTCACCTGTACGGTGCACATTGTACACTTTTTATGACAGAAATGGCTTCATATATTTTTGAAGCGGAGAAATGTCAATTATTTATCGTTACTTGACTATAGCCGGACGACCACTCATATTAATTGCCTGTTTTGCCTCTGTTGTAAATGTTAGTCGCTGCAATTAATGAAAATTTTTCCCCTTACAGTTAAAATTCGAATGCGGATTGATTGTGAGACCATCCCAGACCCTCATGCGCGACTTGAGACATCAGAGACAGTGGTCATAGCCAGTCAGGGTACCCAAGCTTGTGGCGACGAGCTGGTAGTTACTGGAACGTCAGAAGGAACGTCTGAAGACACACAGGATACCCAGGCAGGATGCCACGAGATGGTAGTTACTGGAGTTAAACGTAAGGCAGTGGAACCTGTTGCATCCGCTGGTCTACCACTCGCGGGAAGAACAGAAAGTGCCGAGGAAGGAGGTTCTCAAGGAGTTATGAATTTCATCGCGCGCAAGTACTTTCAGACAGTTGACACAACCAAACCTGAGGAATTAAATGGTTTTCTACGGTTTTTAACAGATGTGCGCAAAGTTCTAGTCCTAGACGCTCAACCAGGAAGTTTGATATTGACAGCACTGTGTAGTTCATTGGAGATACTGGATGCCCTGTGGTATGACTATTGCACAGGTCACCTGAATGACATGGCACAGAAATATCTTGTGACAAAGGACGTTCTGAAGGAGTTTGGCTTGACTGAGCTGAAACTGACAACAACTATTCAGGGGGAGGAGTACATGGCTGCACGAAAGTTTTTTCTGCAAGGTAAATAGGGCATCGTCGTCGTAAATGGTTTAAAACACGTTAGCATAGGTTTTCATGTTATGTTTTTTTATGCTCTCTCAAACATGTTTACAAATTTGTCGTTTCACCACATTCAGACAGGTATCATTCAAGAAATTAAATGATCAGATCTGATACTTGTGCTCTCTCTAATTAATCGAGAGATGGGAATCGAGGACACAGGGAGGCGACGCTAAGACGACCTCTCGACCTTTTGACATTTTCAGGAAACTGATCCAACTTCTTTATCTTGGGTTAGCCTAAAGTTGTAAGTGTATTGTCAAGCCGATAGTTTAACAGAATGAACAAATTGCTTTGAAGAGCCTGCTAAGAAATGCATGGTCATCAATTTGCTGAATTGTTCTCTATAGATCTCTATAAAAACGGTAATTTATGTGACCCGAGCACTCAATTTGGCTATCCTTCTCTCATACTGATAGAAAGATTCGTACGGGGAGTTGCTAAAACGATCGAAAGATACTTTACAAAGACAGCTTAAATATATCTGCGATGGAGAAAGCTTTCTATAATCAGTCACTCAGCCAATTTATGAGGGCGTCTGATGAGACTACCTGCTACATCATCTCTAATCTTGAACGAAGCTGATGTAAATTCTTTTCATATTTGCTTTCAGATCAAGGTCCACTTGTAATGACAAGTAACAGAAGTATCGCAATCGGCCAAAAGTCGACATCCTGTGAAAAGCTCCACGATATCGCACTAGGAATAATGGAAAAAGGTTCTGTTGGCTCACCGGAGAGTCGACCTCAAAAACTTGAAGGAGCTCCGGACGATATCCATGTTTTCAAGGGGGAACTGGAGGGAGATCTTCCCCCTAAAACGTTCTCAAGGCCACCACGACGGCTAAATCTTCGAGGTGGCGGACAAATCTTTGTAACAATGGTGAATGGAGAGATAATCAAGTTGTGGTTAGATCTCGAATCAGACACCATAGAAAATGTGAAAAGGAAAATTGAAGACAAAAAAGGAATTCCACTGGATCAGCAACGTCTTATCTTTGCCGGGAAGCAATTGGAAGATGGCCGTTGTCTGAGTGACTACAATATCCAGAAAGAAGCGACTCTTTTAATGCTTTTAAAACTGCGTGGTGGCAGGCAAATCTTTGTAAAAACATTGACTGGAAAGACGATCCCTTTGAAAGTGGAACTGTCAGACACCATTGAGAATGTGAAAACAAAACTTCAAGACAAAGAAGGAATCCCACCGGATCAGCAGTATCTTTTCTTTGCCGGGCGGCGATTGAGAGATGGCTGTTGTCTAAGTGACTACAATATTCCGAAAGAAGCGACTCTTCACTTGGTTTTGAGACTTGGTAGTGGCATGCAAATCTTTATAAGAACATTGAGTGAAAGGATTTTCTCTTTGGAAGTGGAACCGTCAGACACCATTGAGAATGTGAGAACAAAAATTCAACGCAAAGAAGGAATCTTACCGGATCTCCAAAATCTTATCTATGCCGGGCAGCGATTAGAAAATGGCCGTTGTCTGAGTGACTACAATATTCAGAAAGAAGCGACTATTATGTTGATTCTAAAACTGCGTGGTAGCATGCAAATCTTTGTAAAAACATTGACTGGAAAGACGATCCCTTTGGAAGTGGAACCGTCAGACACCATTGAGAATGTGAAAACAAAAATTCAACGCAAAGAAGGAATCCCACCGGATCAGCAACAACTTATCTATGCCGGGCAGCGATTGGAAAATGGCCGTTGTCTGAGTGACTACAATATTCAGAAAGAAGCGACTCCTTACTTGGTTTTGAGACTTGGTAGTGGCATGCAAATCTTTATAGAAACATTGACTGGAAAGACGATCCCTTTGGAAGTGGAACCGTCCGACACCATTGAGAGTGTGAAAACAAAAATTCAACGCAAAGAAGGAATCCCACCGGATCAGCAAAATCTTATCTATGCCGCGCAGCGATTGGAAAATGGCCGTTGTCTGAGTGACTACAATATTCAGAAAGAAGCGACTCTTCACTTGGCTTTGAGACCTGGTAGTGGCATGCAAATCTTTATAAAAACATTGACTGGAAGGATGATCCCTTTGGAAGTGGAACCGTCAGACACCATTGAGAGTGTGAGAACAAAAATTCAACGCAAAGAAGGAATCCCACCGGATCAGCAACGTCTTATCTATGTCGGGCAGCACTTGAAAAATGGCCGTCGTCTGAGTGACTACAATATTCAGAAAGAAGCAACTATTGCGTTGCTTATAAAACTGCGTTTTGGCGGGCAAATCTTTGTAAAAACATTGACTGGAAAGACGATCCCTTTGGAAGTGGAACCGTCAGACACCATTGAGAATGTGAAAACAAAAATTCAACGCAAAGAAGGAATCCCTCCAGATCAGCAACATCTTACCTATGCCGGGCAGCGATTGGAAAATGGCCGTCGTCTGAGTGACTACAATATTCAGAAAGAAGCGACTCTTCACTTGGTTACGAGACCTGGTAGTGGCATGCAAATCTTTATAAAAACATTGACTGAAATGATTTTCTCTTTGGAAGTGGAACCGTCAGACACCATTGAGAATGTGAAAACAAAAATTCAACGCAAAGAAGGAATCCCTCCAGATCAGCAACATCTTACCTATGCCGGGCAGCAATTGGAAAATGGCCGTCGTCTGAGTGACTACAACGTTCCGAAGGAATCGACCTTATACTTAAGTTTAAAACCTCGTGGTGGCATACTCATCTTTGTAAAGACTCTCACTGGCAAGATCCTTGCTCTAAATGTGGAGCCTTCAGATACGATTAAGAATGTGAAACTGAAAATTCAGGACAAAGAGGGTATCCCACCAAGCCAGCAGCATCTGATCTTTAGGAGGCAAGAACTCAAAGACCACCAAACGTTAGATGAATATAAAGTCACAGAAAAATCTTCTGTACATTTGCGACTCCAGGACGAACTTGATAGAATCCTTATTAATGTGGAGTTTCCTAGTGGAAGGAAGATCTTTGTAAATGTTTCACCAGGGGATGATTTTGAGAGCGTGAGAAAGATAATCTATTATAAAGAAGGGATTCCAGTTGATCAACAACGCCTCAGCTTCGTTGGCAAAGAAGTTGTAGACGACCACCTTCCTCTGAGTGAGTACGACAATCAGATTGAATTATCTCTGCAACTGGATGTGAAACAACAAAAAAATGAATTCCTACTTCATGTGAAGACACGGTCTGGAAAAACAAAGGTCAAAATTGAAGCTGTATCAGGAGATACCATCCAGGATGTGAAAAGGAAAATAATGGAAGAGATTGGAATACCGCCAAATCAGCAACTACTTATTTTTAACAGTCAGAAAATGGAAGATGAACGCGCCACGCTGAAAAGCTACGACATCAACAGCGACTCAATCATTGAACTGGTTATCAGAAGAACACATAGCAACGAAAGGCATATTTACGCGAAAATGCCGAATGGTATAAGAATCGTAGTAGATGTATCACTGGAAGATGCCATCGCGGATGTGAAGGAGAAAATAAAAGAAATGACAGGAACGCCGGTCAACAAGCAGCTGATCACTTTTGGTGACACGAAACTCGAAGGTGACAACAAACTGAGCGATTTCGGTGTGGAACATGGATCCACAGTTTTAATAACTATCAGTTCTAACACTCAGGAGAAGTGCATCGTAAGTTAATTAAACTAGGCCTAGCACAAATCCCAAAATGGAGAGCTTAATTGTGGATGACGAAGAAATTTGACAGCTCCATAAAAGAACAAGGTAGACTTTACCTCAACCTGGGAACGAGTTAAAATGCGATATTTGAGGGAATCCTTTCAGCTCGTTTCATAGATTGTAGATACCGCTGATCATTGAAAATTATTCAATGTGCATTTAGTTCCAGGACGGCCAATCACCAAGGGGTGACAGAGTTTATTAACGTTTGCGCAAGCGCTAGGCTTTGGCGCGGAGAACGGGTTTTGAGTCGTTTGCATGTTCTATTTTCTATTTTGTTGCTTCTAGGCGGTGTTTCCTTGCCGCTTTTCTTTCACAGAACAACCTCCAAAAACTTTGTACACTTCCTAAATATTATCAAAAAGACAGAGCTGTTTTTCCTTTAGAATTTCATTTATCGTAAGGCATTAGAATCTTGAAGCATGTAAAAGATGCAGGAGTGTAAATAACGATAGGCTTTTTATAGAGATACATTAATACCGATAACGTTTTCCAACATTCACTTCCGAGTCTCAAGATATCGCGTGGCAAGTATGTAACAGTCGTTTTGTTCAACCATATGCCTTACGTGACAGTCTTAGTCCCTATCGCAACCTTTAAGGGACGTCACGCCATTCTTTCTCGCGTGGCATACGAGGGAGGCTGTGATAGTTCCAGATCAGATATAATCTGAGATGAACTTTCCTCGTTCAGAATTTTGATATGCTAAATACATTGCAATTTATAGTCTTTCTCTTGCGCGGGGTTGGTTTAAACGCATCATGTGATCGAACATGCCTCAGCTAAAAATGGGGGATATCCGAGGATATACCAGAAATGATGTTCCCCAATTTTCAAACCTTACATTTAGTACGATGAAAGCGTCCGTTTGAAATAGAATTCAAGATAAGAGATCAATAAGTTACCGTTACAGAAAAAGGGACGTGTTTGTTTGTTGATAAGAAACACCACAGAAAACACTGAAAAGTAAACATCCCACGCAGCAAGCAGTAAGGTATCCGTAAACAATTTTCCCGTGCGTTGCAAAACTATTTGAAGGATAATAGACACAATACTTGTATATTTGTTCTGGAACTTAAGCTGTTCCTCGAAGCTCACAGCTTTCCTCGAGCTTTGCTATCAGTAAACTGTTCGCATTTCGGAACAGATAGTGTCCGCGGACAAATATCGGTGCATATTTTCACGCCAAACGGAAGCTATTATTTTTATATTTACAATATTCACTCTAGCGTCTTAAGATATTGTGTGGTAACTATGTAATAGTTTTTCATTTGTACCATATGCCTTGCGTGACAGTCTTAGTCTCTTTCGTAACATTTTCCAGGATGTCGCGTGACATACGAAGGTTAAGTCACACTGGATATGGTTCTCCTGTGTTTTTAACTGCAAATCATACGCAATTTATGTAAACATTTTTTGAAAAAATTGACGTTAGACGAGATGTAGATGAAATTTTTTCATAATAAACCTTTTTTTATAATCCATAATTTGAACAGGGTTAGTTTCTAAATAGCCACCACTTTCCTAACTGAAGATTTAGCTCCTTATTTTTGGCAGGGTAGCAAAGGGATGACCCTGCTCCCGTCTCACGCAGGAATTTCAGCAAAACTCACGGGTCACGAATTTAAAGGGGAAAACTTCAAATCTCACCATCCCCGCCTTTTGTAAAATTTACACGTCACGTACTATATTGGGCTTACTCACGCGTTACGTGTAAGTCTACAACAGTTTTCAGCCTTGAGTAATATAATATCCCACGAGTATCATCCTTTGCTAAGTTTTGTAAAAGTGCTTTTGTTCAGTCATTGTAAATATGCCTCATTCACAGGAAAGATATTGCACATGACTCTTCAATTCGTTTTACATAGTCGGTATCGTAAAAGCTGAGAAATGAGACAACAGGTGTTAAATGTACAGTTTTCCGTAACAAATTCTAAAGCATTTTTGGATGAGTAATACGAGATTTGAAATACACCTTGCGTTTAACGCGTTTACAAGCGTAGGAAACTTGGTCCCAGGCACCTCTCTTTCCCCACTCGGAAATATATGAAGGTTCTTATTCTTGTTGCAAGGCCTTGTGAAGAAACTTTTGCTGATTAAAAGCGAATGCAATTTAATACAAAATAACCTCAACCCTCCAAATAAAAATCATCCCCAGCTAGTTGCATGCTTAAATTTTGTGGTGCTGATAGCTGTTGATAACATCGAGTTCCGCTTATAGGTAAGTTTATTCCCTCTAAAAAGCCCACGTGATAAAAAGTTTTTGCGATGTCATGTCGAAAATTACGTAGCCTTCTTGATCAAGACAGCAATATTTGACTTAAAACTGACTTGAAACATTAGAATGAAGATTTAACTTGGTGTAGAAAATCGATGTAACTTTTTTATTCCAAGAAATCTTTTTTAGATCTTTAACATGGTTAATTTCAGTAATAACGAAAACTACATTCAGCTTAACCGTTCAATCGAGTTCTTGTTTTATCTCCTTTCATATCAAAAATGGATACTCTCTTAGAGCCCACACAATAATCCCCGGGGAGCTTTTAATTAAGGAAATCGTATTTTCTCTGAAACTGGGAAAATCTTTTGTTTTCTATTTCTTTTCTTTTGAACCGACTGGAGACGCGCTTGGGACGATCTGCAATATTGCTTATTTTCTAGATTCGTCTTTACATGTTCGCGTTTTTTTAGCCTACGATGTTAATGATTAAGGCTTTTTCGGAAAATGTATATTTTTTTGTTACAAAAAGGTATTTACGACATATTTGATAGCTTGAGATTTTATAAAACATTTAAAGATAAAAAGAAACACTAATAAAACATGACGTTTTCCTTGGCGTGATAACAAATGTACTGCCGAAGTATAAAGCTGTCTATATTCTAAGTTGGCAATTTACATTATCAACTAAAAATAAAACTAAATAATCTTAAACACCCCCACCCCCCCCCCCCCCCCCTCCAACACAAACGCAACACCTCAGTTTCTTTGGAAACTTAACTTACTCCCTATTTCCGAACAGACACACGGCAACATGGGATCTATTTGTCAAATAGACAGATATTTCAGAGCCATTTCCCTCAGCAAAGGTTGGTTCCTTTCCTGCTTTAAGATGCCTTTTCTTTTTCCTTGTGATCTACGTTTGTTTGAAATTAACTAGAAAAAATACAAACTAAGAAATTTAATTGTCTTTATCTTGACATGCGCTGTTTAAGACATTTGTGGTTAACATAAAAATGCTTGCAAGTTGACCAGTCCTACTAACAAAATGGGATTTCTCAGAAATACTTTGTCCATAGCCATCTACGAAGGCCTAGGGAGTGTAGAAATAATGGACTCCAGTCTACGAGAATATCTGATAACAGTTTAATAATCTTTTCACTCAAGTGGGCGCCGTCTTCTATCACAGTTTCCTTATTTCACAAGATCGTGGCCTTATCCTGTTTTTACTGATTCAAATCGCTTGATTGTCAATGGCTTGTACAAGAATGTCTCTGGAATGATTCTCGTGATTTTCCGTGATCGAAAACCAGAAATAAACCATAAACGATACTACATCGCGCATGTAACGATAGAATCGAAAAAGGAAAATAAATAAGTGCTTTTCTGAAGGGTTCCACTCTTTGAACAAAATAAGGTTAACAATTGCATGTCCAGAAGTCTTGACGAGGTGAAACGGACCGAAGGACTACAACTTGATGCCCTACCATCCCTTTCCTTATGTTATCTTTTTGTTGGGCTCTCCCATGATACGCTGCGAACCCGTTCGCTTCCGCTTTTCACGGGTGTGAGTCTGCCGACGCTAAAGACTTCGATGTAGTTCGAACGAAAAGGCTCTGAAGGTAAGACACTTAATGTTACATTTCCTCTGCATGAGCTGATCTCCAACTCCTCGTTTAAAGTTTTATTTAAGATCTGTTGAAGTTATAGCTTTTGTGATTGAGAAACCCGTCGAATGAGCGTAATTTAAGTGACGTTGTGAAATAGCTCTCAGATGGAAATCTGTGAGATTTTCATTAGTTTAGAGTCTCTAAGAAATGTTGTTTGCGATACTTGAAGGATGATTGACCAGCAAAACAGTTCAATCAAATTTTTACTAGTATTTTGAACCTCGTTCGGTTCCTGTTCGGTTAAAATTTAGGTTGAAGTCCACAGAAAATGATCAGAACGGCCAGCGTGTAGTTACCTTATTGTCATTGCCACGCTCCGGCAAATATATAAAACTCTTTGTTTTTGGCAAGTGATGCATCGTATATTGTTACTTTGGGAGAGAATAATAATATAAAACCTGTGTATCTACTCCTGTAAATCACAGGGAGTAAACGCAGTAGTTGACTATCAACCACGCCGTGACTGCTAAGTGTTTTCTTTCTTGTATCACGCAATGTACTACACATTCCAGCGAGCCTAGTTTCCCTTCTTTGCGCAAACGTATTTCAAGTCTCTTGTAACTGAATAATGTATTCACGTCCTTAAATAGAGTCTTTTGATAACCAGGTGAAACTGAGAACGTATATAGCTATACTAGTGCTGAACTTCCCAAAAATGCATTCATTTATTTTCGCAAAAAAATTAATAAAAAGTAAATTAATGGAAATCAGGCTTCTCAGTCATTTGCATATTTAAGTTTTTCTGGGCGCTGTCATAAAAGGGAAAGCTTGAAAAGTAAAAGGATAACAAACTATTTGCGTGAACAATCCTTAAATGTGATTTAAATAAGGATGCAGGTCTTGAGATTTCAAGTCACTCGTTCGACCCACTTTTTATGTCGCTGTTGTTAAAGGGGCTAAGATCAGAGTATTTCAGGTATTTTTGTACAGTTCCTCTTCTTACATGGGCTTAAGAAAAACACGTCTAAGTTTTTGAACACCAATTCCTTGCTGGCAAAATCATACCCTCAAAACGTGGAATATCTAAGTATTATTGAAAGCAATCCGTTTTGATCCTCTCCTCTTAAATCATCCATCCATGCTATTTAAGCAGGGACGTTTTATGTTAGCCGAATCTGTCTTTTGTGAGGTTAACCGCTCACTCCGTTGATCTATTTCACAGTTTGGGTTGCAGTCATGAGGTAAGGAAGGTCCGGTAACTGATACTGCCACAATTTTTTCTTCTTTAGAAATGGCTGCCGCTCTGGACCCAGATGAGGTGCTTCGTTCTTCAAAAGGGAGAGATAATTTTCAACGTCTGGCTCGGCTTTTGATAAGTGGAGGTACTGTGCTATTGAGGGAGGCTTTTGATATCAAACGTCCGCCAAGTAATTTGTCCACAACACTTCAGAATCCAGCCACGAAGAAGCTACTTAAGGCAGCAAAGCTCACCAAACCACAGTGGGACTGCCTGTACCCTTCTCCAGGGATGTATGGAAAGTCAATAGACTTTGATATAACTCTTCTTTTCCGGTTGCTGAGGACGATATGTGGCCTCACCCCTCCCGTCACGGGCTGGGATGCGCTGCCGGCAAGTACAGATGACAGTTTAGAAGCAGATTTAGCTAGAATCAAATATTACCGCAATTCGATGTATGGTCATGTGACCGAGAACATGGAGATCTCAGATGACGAGTTTTCAGTTCGTTGGAGAGAAGTCAGCGAGGCTCTTGTGAGAGTTGCGGGTCAAATCAGCCCTGCAAAGGCAAAAGAATGGAAGAATGCTATTGATACATTTTTAAAAGATCCCCTAACAGAGGCAGACAAGAGACATGAGCAGGAATTGCGACAGTGGTACCAGAATGATACAGAAGTAAAGGAATATCTGGAAAAGGTCGAATCTTCAATGAACCATTTGGAGAAAGAAGCTCAACACTTAAGACAAGAGGTTCGAGAAGAAGCCCAAGATATTAAAGATGAGCTCGGAGGGAAAGTAGAATCTACAGCCCAACAAGTGCAGCGCTTAGGACAAGAAGTTCGAGAAGAAGCCCAAGACATCAAAGATGAGCTCGGAGGGAAAGTAGAATCTACAGCCCAAGAAGTGCAACGCTTAGGACAAGACATCAAAGATGAGCTCGGAGGGAAAGTAGAATCTACAGCCCAACTCTTGAAGCAAGAGTTGCGAGATGAAGCCCAAGACATAAAAGATCTATTAAAACTGGGTGGGCGACCCAATTCCTCAGCCGGAGGTCAGCTTGTTGATTTTTCTCGGTGTATACCTTTACTAATAAAATAGTTTTTCTTTAACGTAGGCACTTACGCAACGGATCAGGGTCACCTGTACGGTGCACATTGTACACTTTTTATGACAGAAATGGCTTCATATATTTTTGAAGCGGAGAAATGTCAATTATTTATCGTTACTTGACTATAGCCGGACGACCACTCATATTAATTGCCTGTTTTGCCTCTGTTGTAAATGTTAGTCGCTGCAATTAATGAAACTTTTTCCCCTTACAGTAAAAATTCGAATGCAGATTGATTGTGAGACCATCTCAGACCCTCATGCGCGACTTGAGACATCAGAGACAGTGGTCATAGCCAGTCAGGGTACCCAAGCTTGTGGCGACGAGCTGGTAGTTACTGGAACGTCAGAAGGAACGTCTGAAGACACACAGGATACCCAGGCCGGATGCCACGAGATGGTAGTTACTGGAGTTAAACGTAAGGCAGTGGAACCTGTTGCATCTGCTGGTCTACCACTCGCGGGAAGAACAGAAGGCGCCGAGGAAGGAGGTTCTCAAGGAGTTATGAATTTCATCGCGCGCAAGTACTTTCAGACAGTTGACACAACCAAACCTGAGGAATTAAATGGTTTTCTACGGTTTTTAACAGACGTGCGCAAAGTTCTAGTCCTAGACGCTCAATCAGGAAGTTTGTTATTGACAGCACTATGTAGCTTATTGGAAATACTGGATGCCCTGTGGTATGACTATTGTACAGGTCACCTGAATGACATGGCACAGAAATATCTTGTGACAAAGGACGTTCTGAAGGAGTTTGGCTTGACTGAGCTGAAACTGACAACAACTATTCAGGGGGAGGAGTACATGGCTGCACGAAAGTTGTTTCTGCAGGGTTCAGGTGAGTACACAGAAAATGTTTCGGAGAGTTGTCTTTAACCGAATAAATAGGGCATCGTCGTCGTAAATGGTTTAAAACACGTTAGCATAGGTTTTCATGTTTTTTTTTTTTATGCTTTCTCATACATGTTTACAAATTTGTTGTTTCATCACATTCAGACAGGTATCATTAAAGAAATTTAATTATCAGATCTAATACTTGTGCTCTCTTTATTTAATCGAGAGATGGGGATCGAGGACAGAGGGAGGCGACGCTAAGACGTCCTCACGACCTTTTGACATTTTTAGGAAACTGATCCAACTCCTTATATTGGGTTAGCCCAAAGTAGTAAATATCTTGTCAAGCCAATAGTTTAACAGAATGAACACATTTCTTTGAATAGCCTGCTAAGAAATGCATGGTCGTCAATTTGCAGAATTGTTCTCTATAGATCACTGTGAAAGAGGAAATTTATGTGACCCGAGCACTCAATCTGGCTATCCTTCTCTCATACTGATAGACAGATTCGTACTGGGAGTGGCTAAAATGACCGAAAAATACTTTGCAAAGATAGCTTGAATATATTTGCGATGGATAAAGCTTACAATAATCAATCACTCAAACAATTGATAAGGGTGTCTGATGATGCTACCTGCTCTATCATCTCTAATCTTGAACGAAGCTGATGTAAATTCTTTTCATATTTGCTTTCATATCAAGTTCCACTTGGAATGACAAGTAACAGAAGTATCGAAATCGTCCAAAAGTCGACATTCTGTGAAAACCTCCACGCTATCGCACCAGGAACAACGGAAAAAGGTTCTGTTGGCTCACCGGAGAGCAGACTTGAAAAACTTGAAGGAGTTCCGGACGATACCCGTGTTTTCAAGGGGGAACTGGAGGGAGATCTTCCCCCTGAAACGTTGTCAAGGCCACCACGACGGCTAAATCTTCGAGGTGGCGGGCAAATCTTTGTGAAAACATTGACTGGAAAGATGATCACTTTGGAAGTGGAATCGTCAGACACCATTAAGAACGTGAAAACAAAAATTCAAGACAAAGAAGGAATTCCACCGGAGCACCAACGTTTTATCTTTGCCGGGAAGCAATTGGAAGATGGCCGTTGTCTGAGTGACTACAATATTCAGAAAGAATCAATACTTCACTTGGTTTTAAGACTGCGTGGTGGCATGCAAATCTTTATAAAAACATTGACAGGAAAGACAATCACTTTGGAAGTGGAACCGTCAGACACCATTGAGAATGTGAAAGCAAAAATTCAAGACAAAGAAGGAACCCCACCGGGTCAGCAACTTCTTGTCTTTAAAGGGCAGCCATTGAAAGATGGCCGTTGTCTGAGTGACTACAATGTTCCGAAAGAAGCGACTCTTTACTTGATTTTAAGACTGCGTGGTGGCATGCAAATCTTTATAAAAACATTGACTGGAAAGACGATCACTTTGGAAGTGGAGCCTTCAGATACGATAAAGAAGGTGAAACGGAAAATTCAGGACAAAGAGGGTATCCCACCAAGCCAGCAACATCTGATCTTTAGGCGGCAAGAACTCAAAGATCACCAAACGTTAGATAAATACAAAGTCACAAACAAATCTTCGGTACATTTGCGACTCGAGGACGAACTTGATAGAATCCTTATCAATGTGGAGTTTTCAACTGGAAGGAAGATTTTTATAAATGCTTCACCAAAGGATGATTTTGACAGTGTGAGAAAGATGATCTATGATAGAGAAGGGATTCCAGTTGATCAACAACGCCTCAGTTTTGCTAGCAAAGAAGTTGTAGACGACCACCTTCCTCTGAGTGAATACCACAATGAGATGGAATTATCTTTGCAACTGGATGTGAAACAACAAAAGAATGAATTCCTTCTCCATGTGAAGACACCAGCTGGAAAAACAAAGATCAAAGTTGAAGCTGTATCGGGAGATACCATCCAGGATGTGAAAAGGAAAATAATGGAAGAGATTGGAATACCGCCACATCAGCAACTACTTATGTTTAACAGTCAGGCAATTGAAGATGAGCGCCGCACGCTGGAAAGCTACGACATCAACAGCGACTCCATCATTGAACTGGTTATTAGAAGAACACATGGCGATGAAAGGCACATTTACGTGAAAATGCATAATGGTATAAGAATCGTAGTAGATGTATCACCGGAAGATACCATCGCGGACGTGAAAGAGAAGGTAAAAGAAATGATAGGAACGCCAGTCGACAAGCAGCTGATCACTTTTGGTGACACAAAGCTCGAAGGTGACAACAAACTGAGCGATTTCGGTGTGGAACATGGATCCACAGTTTCAATGATCACCAGTTCTACCACTCAGAAGAAGTGCATCGTAAGTTAACTAAACTAGGCCTAGCAAATAAATTTCAAAATGGAGCGCTTAATTGTGGAAGACAAAGAGATTTGACAGCTCCATAAAAGAACCAGACAGACTTTTCTTCAATCTGGTAACGAGTTAAAATGCGATGTTTGAGAGAATCCTTTCAGCTCGTTTCATAGATCTGACAATGCAGATACCACTGATCACTGAAATTATTTAACCTGGAGTTAGTTCCAAGATGGCCAATCACCAGGGGATGACAGATCTTACGCTAGGCTTTGGCGCGCAAAACGGATTTTGAGTCGTTTGCACGTTCGATTTTCTATTTTGTTGCTTCTAGCCGTTGTTTCCTCGCCGCTTTTTTTTTAACAGAACAATCTCCAAAAACTTTGTACACCCCCTAACTATTATCCAAAAAAAAGAGCTAGTTTTCTTTAAGAATTTCATTTATCGAAAGGCATTAGAATCTTAAAGCATGTAAAAGATTTAGGAATGTAAATCGCGATAGGCTTTTTATAGAGAGACATTTATACTGATAACGTTTTCCAGCATTCATTTCTGAGTTTCAAGATATCTCGAGGTAACTATGTAACAGTCGTTTTGCTCGGCCGTATGCCTTTACGTGACCGTCTTAGTCCCTATCGCAACCTTTACAGGACGTCACGCCATTCTTCCTCGCGTGACATGCGAGGGAGGCTGTGATGATCTCAGATCAGATATAATCTGAGATGAACTTTCCTCGTTCAGAATTTTGATATGCTAAATACATTGCAATTTATAGTTTTTTACTTGCGCGCAGTTGGTTTAAACCGGCGCATCACGTGATCGAATATGCCTCGGCTAAGAATGGGGAATATGCGAGGATACACCCGAAATGATGTTCCCCAATGTTCTACTACGATAAAAGCGTTCGTTTAAAATAGAATTGAAGATGGAAGAGCATTAAGTTACCGTTACAGAAGAAGGCACATGTTCGTTTGTTGATAAGTCACACCACAGACTACACTGAAAAGTAAACATCCCACGCAGCAAACAGTAAGTTGTTCGTAAACATTTTCCCCGCGCGTTGCAAAACTGTTGAAGGATAACAGACACAGTACTTGTATATTTGTTCTGGAACATAAGCTGTCCCTCGAAGCTCACAGCTTTCCTCGAGCTTTGCTATCGGTAAACTGTTCGCATCTCGGAACAGATAGTGTCTGCGGACAAATATCGGTGCGGATTTTCACGCCAAACGGAAGCTATTATTTTTATATTTACAATATTCACTCTGGAGTCTTAAGATATTGTGAGATAACCATGTAATAGTTTTTCATTTAAACCATGTGCCTTGCGTGACAGTCTTAGTCTCTTTCGAAACATTTTCCATCCGAAGGTTAAGTCACACTTGATATGACTCTTCTGTGTTTTTAATTGCGAACCATACGCAATTTATGTAAATATTTTTTAAAAATTTGACGTCAGACGAGATGTAGATGAAAGTTTTTCATAATAAACCTTTTTTTATCATCCATAATTTTGAACAAGATTTGTTTCTAAATAATTACTACCTTCCTAACTGAAGATTTAACTCTTTATTTTTGAAGATTTAGCTCCTTATTTTTGGTAGAGTAGCAAAGGGATGGTCCTGCTCCCGTCTCACGCAGGAATTTCAGCAAATTTACGCGTCACGAATTTAAAAGGGAAAACTTCAAATCTCATCTTCCCCCTCCTATTGTGAAATTTACACGTCACGTACTATACTGGGCTTACTCACGCGTTACGTGTATACCCTTTGTAACCCTCTTTTAGGAGTAAACGTTACACATATGGGAAGTCTCCAACAGCTTTTAGCCTTGAGTAATATAATATCCCACGGTTATCATCCTTTGATAAGTTGTGTAAAAAAGTTTTTTTGTTCAGTCATTGTAAATATGACTCATTGACAGGAAAGATATTGCACATGACTCTTCAATTCGTTTTACATAGTCGGTATCGTAAAAGCTGCGAAATGAGAAAACAGGTGTTAAATGTACAGTTTTCTATTTAAGGCATTGAAGTTCTTTAACAAATTCTTAAGCTTTTTTGGATGAGAAATACGAGATTTGAAGCGTTTACAAGTGTTGGAAACTTGGTCCCCGGCACCTCTCTCTCCCTCCTCGGAAATATATGAAGGTAGAGGAGCTCGGGAACAAGGTTCTTATTTTCGTTGCAAGGCCTTTTGAAGGAACTTTTGCTGATTAAAAGCGAATGCAATTTAATACAAAATAGCCTCAACCCTCCAAATAAAAATCATCCCCAGCTAGTTACATGCTTAAATTTTGTGGTGCTGATAGCTGTTGATAACATCGAGTTCCGCTTATAGGTAAGTTTATTCCCTCTAAATAAAAAGCCCACGGGATAAAAATTTTTTGCGATGTTATGTTGAAAATTACGCAGCCTTCTTGATCAAGACAGCAATATTTGACTTAAAACTGACTTGAAACATTAGAATGAAGATTAAACTTGGTGTAGAAAATCGATGAAACTTTTTTGTTCCAAATAATTTTTTCTTAGACCCAGAACGTGGTTAATTTCAGTAATAACGAAAACTATATTCAGCTTAACCGTTCAATCAAGTTCTTGTTTTATCTCCTTTCATATCAAAAACGGATACTCTCTTAGAGCCCACACAATAATCCCCGGGAAGCTTTTCGTCAAGGAAATCCTATTTTCTCTGAAACTGGGAAAATCTTTCGTTCTCGAATTTTTTCTTTTCAACCGACTCGAGACGCGCTTGGAACGATCTACAATATTGCTTACATGTAAATTTGCTGGGTTCGTCTAAACACGTTCGTGTTTATTTAGTCTACAGGGAAAAAAAGAAAGCTTTTCTTATTAATATTTAGAAATTTCACGCAGTTTTTTTTCTAGAGTCACGTATTATGTGGAATTTTTCGCCACGATAGCGTTATCAAGATTTTCCTCAATTCTTTGTTTCGAACGTTCCTGATAAGACAGCTTTTTTCACGAAAGCTTCTCTTCACCCGTAAATTCCTTGCTCTGTTTAACATTATGCTTAAGGCACAATTTTCAGACTTCGACGGCTCTTATTACGATCAAAATAACTCTTAAAGCCACTTTCTTCAACAATAATGTGTTGGTTAACTTTTGTACGTGTGGGTGCATCCTATTTAAGCTCCGAGCGAATAAAATTTTAAAGGCCATCAAACGTAATGATGAGTTAAAATTTTGCGTGGTCGTGAGCAGAATAATCCTTTTATCAATTATAGCATAATAAGTCATAACGTCAAACAAATTCATATTATTTATTCTGAAGTCAAAGGAAGTCTTGAAGTCAACACCGAAAAAAAAAGGGTGTAAATGGCTTTTTCTGACGTTCTCTTTCGAAAACATCTTTATCCCCAATATTTACATCACATTTCAATTTCCCCCCGACCACCGCTCTTCGACCCACAACGATTTCAAGATCACACGTCGACCAATAAAAAACATTGGATTGCAATCGGAACGTCATTTTTTGCGTGTTTTTGACGTCACAAGACGAGCACGTATGTCATGAAAATAGAAACCCGAGATCACGGCGTTTAAATACGAAATGCCAAAATCTGTGAAACGAGAGGAGTCAACGAAGTGAAGGTTAGACGCACCTTGTTCGAATTCGCGTTAGCTAAAAATGGGGAAGCGAAAACACAGCACCGATAGCGGAGATGAAAGCGACGATTCTTGTAAGCGGCTGAAAAAACAGGTACGATTTGGTGAAGTTACAATCTACCATTTCCCAAGAAAGCAAGGTTTTGTTTCCGTGCCTTCATCGGGAGGTACTACTTTGGGAATGGCGAGAAAACATGTATTGATTGAGAAAATCCAAGTCAATTTTGAAGTGGACGGTGTTACAATTGGCGATCGCAAACCCTTCGCACCGGTGGCGCAAAAAGCGAGGAAAACTATTCTTAAAACTGCCGGCGTTCGCCGGATTCTCAAGAAAGAAGAGCAAGATTGCGCTCAGCTGAGATTATCACGGATCATTTGTGGTTGTAGCTGTGGGGATATTTGTTACCCACAAACATGCGAGTGTATTTTGAGTGGAATAGCCTGCCAAGTTGATTACGGACGCTTTCCCTGCTCTTGTCAAGCAAATGGCTGCCAAAACAATCACGGACGAAAACAGTACAACCCCAGCGTTGTTGAAAAACATTATTTTGAAACATTCTCGCGACTAAGAGGGCAAACTACAAGCAAAACTGTTCTCCATTACGTGGGAGTAGCGTAAAAATCGGAAAACTGAAAAAATTATTATTTTGAATTGTATATTTCTCGATGCATATCGGATTCATTGATATGCTAACAAAAGAGCGACATTCTAAAGAACTTAAGTGGTTTGATAATACAACTTTGTTGATTAGGTTTAGACCTATTCCTTTGTTTCCGTCGTCTCGGTTCTATGGCATGTTGTGAAGATATTTATGAAATTTTTGATGCGAATTAGAATTATTGTCTGAATAAAACAATCTATACTCGGTCAAATAAAGCCATTTCTGAGTCAAATGAAGCTATTTTTAGCCAGACCTTACCATACAGAGATTTCACCGGGAATTTCCGTTTCCTGTGGCGACGAACGTGAGCGTTATTTTTACACCGGAAGTGAGCGAACTGACCAGAAATGTCACGAAAAGTCACGCGTTACAGATCTTGTTTAAGTTTGTTTCACTGGAGAGGTAACAGGGTAAGGAGCTCGTTTTATATCCATCAATAGATAGACCAATTGTGCGATTTCTGAAGGTCAGTTACGAAGAGATTTCGATTTTATTGGTTTCCAAGATTGGGAATATTTTGGAATTTTCCAAGAAGGCGGATATTACCACCACGGTAAAACATTCCAATACGTGCTCGGACTCACTTGAGTGTTTTCCTAAAAATGGAATTGTTATCGTAGCTCACGCGTAGCCGTACCCTCCCCGCAAGGAGTGACCGTTTCTAATTGGGGGGGAGGGGAAGGAAAGGCTTCACGTAGGCTACTGTCACCGATGGTGATGAATTTAGTCGATTTCAAGGAAAGAAGTCTCGTTACAAATCAATATTCAACAGAAAATATAAGAACCTTAAAATGGCTCGTTATTGGAGGAGAGTCGAAAAGAGAGTGGAGAAAACCGAAAAATAACTCGTTCCTCTTTATATAAATTTGGTGCTTGGTGTGTTTGGTAAAATTACAACACAACGAAACTAGAAAACGAGGCTGTTTCGCAAGCGTTCGTGAGTGAACCTTCAAGCCTCATTTCTACTGTTTCCTCGTGTATGATCCTCGATCCCCCGTGGGAGGAACATTTTGTAAAGTGGGGGGGGGGGGGTAGGAAAGTGGAGCGGGAGGGGGGGGAAAGCGAACTCATTCCCTGAATAGCGGCTAGAAATCGAGCCTTGAATAGGGGATTATCGGATTATGGCGGAAATGGGAGAAACTGGGGAATCCTATCAAGGATCGCGTTACTTCTAAATAAGGAACACCCCCTAAATTTACTGTAATAACCCTCTCCACGCAAAGTTACAATTTTACTTTGGCATAAGCAAACATTAATTTGTAAGTCGCAGTAGCCACAAGTACCTTTCATGATTTAGTCCTCAAAAGTGGCTATTGGACGCACGTGAGACTAGCATTGATGAAACACGAGTGAGTGCGCACCGCACAGGCTTCTAGGGGCTTTTCTTGGTCATGCAATTTTAAATGCCAAGGATATGTTTACATTGACACTAAGTGCTTGAGCTTGACGATAATCTTTGACAGGTTGGCTTTCACAGATTTAGACCTATCACCGGATTGTTTAACAAGATTAAGGATTAAACATTATCCGTTCCTTTAGCCGATCAAAACTACTGTCTGTGAAAAATTGGCTTTCGATTGTAGTTCCGGTGCGCGCATATCTTTTAATGGCAACCGGTATATGCTAACAGAGATGATAGTTGTTCAAACTTTAAGGCTTTCAGATGCGCCTGTGCTAATAACGTCATTGTATTCTCATAAATAAATATGGAGTGGGCGTCTAAGCGTAGGATTTTCTTCTGTTAAGACATGTTGCATTAAAAAGATGCTAAGACTTAATGATGGAAAAATGCGGAACTTTTAGGAAACGTCAGCGAAGTCAAGTCTTGCCACTAACGCTCTGACGAAAGTAAGAATGACGAGAAAATTCGAGAAAAAAAATTTCAGACTGTAACTGTTAGTAAAATTCCAGTCAGGGAAACAAAGAACTTGCTAAATTTTGCCTCTTTATTGAGTTTAGCTCAAATTTATTTCACAATTTGTTTGTTCATGACAAGGAAGTGAAGCTGTCTGCGGTCATTTTAGTATCCAATGTAAATAAAAGGCTTGAGGAAAGCAATTAAGCTATGATAATAATGTGAGTTTAAGCTAACAGAGTTACGTCAGAGAAATTTTAAATCACTAAGAAACCCAGAAGAACTAGGTTTTTTTTAACTTCCTCGCCGTTTTATGAATCAATTAATCTAGCGATTGTATCATAATCGACTTTGCAATTCTTATCAATCGCGAATTTCAGTCAGAAGGTGAAAAGTATATCAAAATTATGCCCAAAAAAAAAAAAAAAAAAAAATATATATATATATATAAATATATATATATGAGGAATTGTAGGTTCAAAAGAACACCAAAGAGGTCAGAAATAGAATCCAGAAGGAAACAGAATTGTTGACCCAGTTACTTCTGGAAATGTAAAGTGACGCTAAAGAAATTTTTCCTTTCCATAATAATACATTTTCAAGCAAAGAGGAAATGAGAAGTGAGAAAACATCTTTTGTCTTTGTTTGATCTAAAGCTAAATTCTCAGAGCCGAATTTTTGAAGACTATATTAGAGAGGTTTGGAAAGTTCATGTCTTGATCTGAAAGGGTTATAATAGTAAAGGTGTCCACCGATTACTCTGATTGATAAACTTGTAGGATAATATTTTTAAGTTGCCCAAAACCGTGATGTATCTCCTTTCATAACTCTCACGATCAAACCGAAGATTATCACAAAAATAAAATGAAATAAATATGTATGTAAATAAATAAATAAATAGCATGTGATTAAGCGAATGGCCAAGTTCAACTATGAAATGAAATTCAGCATTCTCTCAAGCTTTACACTTTTCCAGTTTTCGTCTTTGTCGCCTCTATGTTTATTTCGATATGGGTTTTGTTTATTACAATTTTTTTTCGTAAATAGTCTGAGCAATATCGAGTCTTTTCCATAACTTTTCTAAAAAATTCTAGGCCATTGTGAATTAAATCGCTACGTATATTGCACGGGATCATCAAACATCAATATACTCATATCCTATCAGATTTTCCATCCAAGCTGATTAAATAATGATAATGTTCCAGTGGCTAAATTTCTATTTCATGTTGTGTCTTGCAGCTGTTCTGATTAATTTTTCGTGAAAGTTCCATGAAAGTGGTGAATTCATTCTAAATGCAAATCATATTGGTCGAACCTTTCATCGAAACGTACTGTTTACAAACACAGAAAACTCGTTTGAAAACTTCATTGTTCGCCTTAATTTCCTGGGCTTACAGCGGCTACAAGGGGCAGATACAACAATTTGAGTGAACTTAAGAACGTTTATGATTGTACGCTATACTTTGCCTTTGTCAATTAACATTTGCGAGGAAAAATGGTTAGCGTTCGCATGCTAATGCAACACGGCGCATAATGTTGATTACTCGCCTTACAAACCTCCTCCTTAAAAATACGGCCTGTTTATTTGGGAATCATCGATTATATCTGACGAGTTTAGGAAAGGAAGACAGTCTTTCCCGAAGGAATTTTAAATTGAAGTTAATTTGCATCGCTAAACAAGCCCGCTTGAAATCCACTTCCTTCTATATTTACTGTTGTCACGTGATGCATTTGTCACGGGCGAATACTTTTGTCGTTTTCCACAAAAATACTTCGCTTCCTGCGAAGTTTGGCTTCTACGTGGCGACGTGTGAAAAGCGGTTTTAGTTAAGTCTTACTCCGTGGGGTTATTCCAGCCGTCTGACAAACGGAACTTCGATATTTTGTCAGTTTGGAAAGTCGGCGATTGGTACAAGATTACTCGGTGAGTCCATTTTGGAGCCAACCGCGTCGGCCATTTTCCTTGTGGTATGGAACTTGCTGGGACAAATATTGTACACGTTGCATTGTGCATTGGCACCATTTGGGAAACCTAATAAGCTAGCGAATACTAAGTTTAAGAGCCTGATTTTCTGTGTTTCTTTATAAACTTATCACGTTCCCAAATTGTTTTGGATAAGATGTTTTAATACTTGTACAAGCTCCATACAAAACAAATTCGACGCACAGAGTTTCTGAAGGAACAACATAGCTACCGGAAACGACGTTATTTTTTTCGATGGCTACTACAAGAACTGAATACGGCAAAGAGAACAGATTCCGTGCTCGTCGTGAAGTGGCAAGTCGTCCAAAAGCGGAGAATGAAAGTTCTCGGAGTCAAAGCTCAACCGTACCTCCCCGCAAAAATCTTGTTGACACTAAAACAAAGCGAACAGCGGGCAGTTCTAACACAGGGGATGTTAAAGAGGAGAGACACAGAGCGTACAACAAATTTGGAGCACCTCCGAAAAAAATTATCTCTACTGATAAAACCTATATTTCCCCTCTTAAAAGTGACAATGTGGTACGAACGACGAAAACCCGCGATGTGAAACAGGGCATAACGCGAAAACCGGCGAGAGAGACTGAACAGGAAAGTGACAACGATAAAAGCAGCGCTGAAGAGATCGTTAAACCTAATGTAAGCAAACTGAAACACATTTTTGATGAGACTATTGCGAATGAGGCTATAAAAGCACAGCAAACGTACAAGAAACCCAGGCCTGTCTCTGAAGCTTTTGACAGAGTGAAGGCAAATCATGCGAAAGACACATCACAAGGTGAAACCACAGAACGATGGTCCTTACCCAACTATTACAAAAAAACCTTACCCCCCACCCCTTCACACAAGCCACATGTGTCTTCAGGGATTGCTGCCAGGAGGGCTATGTTTGAAAGTGGAGGCTCAAATGAAGATTTGCAAAAGAAGGAGAAACGATCGCCAAGTTTGCAAGATCTTGTTCCAGATTTGAAGGAATTAGATGTGAGTTTGCTTGGCAACAATGATCCTACCCCTGTGCAGAGGTCTCGTACAAGATCTGATCCAGGAACCAAAAGACCTCTGTACTTTATAAAATCTCGTAAACGCTTTCCATCTGACACTAAAGCTATGAACGGTGAGTACCATGGCACTGTTGACAAACTGAAGCAATCTCGAGATGACTCTGTTTTGAAGAAACCATCACTTGATACCAGACGCCTCTATAAGTCGCACAGTGTTGATTTTATCCAGGGAAGTCCATTGATATCAGATTCAGACATAGGAATGACGATGGAAAGCTTGACGAAACAGCAGCCCTCTTCTACAATTGAAAGCGAAGAAGAGAAATTCTTTCCACTCAACAAAAGCAGTGAGGCTAACACAGAAGTCAAAGCTGCTAATCCTGAGAAAGTATCTTCCAGTGTTCCTAAGGGATTAAAATCCCAGCAAAAGGAGGAACCACAGGATGATTTATATGATGACATCCCAGGGCGAATCCGTGAAGCATCTTGGATAGATGAAGAAATTCCAAAAGAGGAAACTGCTCCAGTAGAAATGTCACCCATAAGCATTACGCCTGGGTTCACATCAGTACCCAAATCAAATATTCTTGAAGTGGATTCAGAATCTCACCCAAAGCATGACAGTGTTTACTTCCTAAAGAATGAAGAAACCCAATTGCATAATGAAGAAACTGAAAGTTCTGGTGATGAAAGCACTGGAAGTGTTATTGAACACAGTGATGCTGATGAAGAAGATCGTGCACATCTTCAAACAGTGTCCCCTGTATCGTTACTTTTCTCAGCTAAGCCAGCATTATCAGCTTTGTCCAAAGACAAGACGAAAAAAGGAAGAAGGAATGTTGGTTTTAATATGGATAATCCTGATCTGTTTCTGACGTACAGTGCTGAGGAATATGATAGAGGCAATGATGGTATTGATCCAGTTACTGCGTCTGCAGAATGGGAACTGGAAAAAAGAGTCGAAAAGATGGACATATTCTCTGTGGACCTGAGCAAAGGTAAGATTGATTAGACGCTGTAACACCCTTAACTTTAAACTTCCAGAAGTGATTAACATGGAACTTCTGCCTATAATATCAGTACTTTATCCAGGAAACTGGTAATAAGAATACTCAAAGTCAGCAAGTAGAAGTTGTTATCTTGATCTGACTCTAAATTCCTGTAACCAATTTTCAAGGAAATGAATGCAGTCAGAGAGTAGAATTAACAATCAGATCTTGGAAGTTAAAGAGATAAATCTTTTCACTCTTGAGAATTGTCTCTAAACAATATCAAAGAGTTTCCAATCATAAACGCGATGAAAAAAACAAATAACTAACTTATTCCTCTTCAGTCCCTCTTCAAGAGTGGCCTTTACTTGCAAGCCTCCATCTTTTCTGACCTGGAGCTGTCTTCACTAAGGGTTATACTGTGATTGAACAAGAAATTCTCAGAAATAACATAATATAACGAGTATGGTTTACAGTAAGGAGAATTAACATCCAGAGCTTAGGAGTGAAACAGTCTAAGAAGTTCCATACTGATCTTAGTTCTTTCCAATGTAAGACATTTTTTTATTTTCAAACTGTAGCCCATGTTTTTATTGGTCTAAGAATATTCCATTGTTAGGAAATTCTTCTAGGGCCTCCATGGGAAAATTCTAATCTTGAAGATAACTGTACAAACTCTTTTTATGGTCGTTGTTTAATGTTACCATTGACCCTTTAACTCCCAAGATCTCATTAGTAATTCTCCTTACTGTCTGCTATACAATTCTTCTGATGTTAGTTTGGAGAACTTGGTATTAGATGAATTTATAATCCCCTAACTGATATTTTTCTTTATTCTCATCACTTGTCTGTTTGATGTTGTATTGATATTGTTAGGAGAAATTCTGTCTTGGTCACTCATGGGAGTTAAAGGGTTGAAAGACCCCTTTGTTTCCCCTCCTGACTGGAGTTCCAATTGTATTCTTAGAACATAATACATATTTTTTCCATTTTCAGATGAGAGAGGTCTGGGATTGAGTATAATCGGTTTAGGTGTTGGTACTGACACAGGGGTTGAGAAGTTGGGCATATTTGTCAAGTCACTTACAGAGGGAGGAGCAGCTGCAATTGATGGAAGGTTAGTTTTACTTTCTACAGTCACTATTTGTGAAATTTCATGGGTAACCAGGCATTATAGAGGGGAATGGAAGTGGTTAATTTGCAACCACTGAAAAAATTCCAGCATACTCAAGAACTAGTTTTACAGGTAAACATGTAGTAAAACTTATGTTTTGGTGAATTTTACATGTTGGTTTTAACAGAGGGAAGAATTCTGGCGAAGTGATTAAAAAACCCTCTAATTGGAGAGGAATACCAGCTACAAATTCAATCCAGATGTTACATGAAACCTGATAATCAATTTTGACCACGGCAAGCTCACTATCTTTCTATCTTGTTCCCCTACAATTTTATATTTCTACAATGCTTGTATCAAATGAATAATTCTTCAACATTATATCCTGATATTGATTCTCTTTATCCTGCCAAACACTGCTATTGCCTAGTACAAGGTTGGTGTATCTACAGTCCAATAACATAAGCTGTATGCTCCCCTATCAGCTCATATACAGTACAGAGTATATACATGAAGACAGTGATTAATGAAACATCTTTTCTCTGACAGAATACAAGTGAATGATCAGATAATAGAGGTTGATGGAGTTTCTCTTGTGGGAGTAACACAAATATTTGCTGCACAGACTCTGAAGAACACAAGTGGACTTGTAAGGTATGAAGGCTGCGAAATTTTTCCCAGTAACAAATGGAAGCTGTTGTCACCGTGATGATTACCAACAATTTAGGACAATTGTGGATTTTCTCTTAGAAGTGTCCCTTGTCAAAGTTTATTCATGTAAAACTGAGCCATGGTTTCCTCTATCCTTATTTTGAGCCCCTCCACCCATAATTTTTAGTCATCATACAAAGAATTTGGGGTGGGTTGGGATGTCATTTGGAATTGTTAATGATTAATAAAAAAGTTGTTTTAAGCATTCTGTCAAATTTTGTATGACTTTCCAATATTTTCATTTACTCAGTAAAAAGGTTTTTTTGAGTTGGTAGCCATAAAGTAGATACTTATTCCTGGACTTCTTGATTTACTTGCAATGTGCAGATGTCTGTAAAATGGAACTACAATGCCTTATTTGGATCAAACAATATAAGTTGTATGATATCAACAGTAATTTCCTGATTGCTTTTGTACAGGTTTCTAATGGGCAGAGACAAAAGCAGAGCTCATGCGTCACACAGGATTGACCCAAATGTTGAACAACAAATTGAGGCACTCAGACAGAAGCTAGCTGAGGTGGTTATAACAATGTACACATGTAGTGTACCTATGTCTGTACTGTAAATCCCTCGTATAAAGTCTTTTTTCTGATTGAAAATTCAGGAGAAGAAGTTTTGTCAGTGCCACAGTTATTAATTTTACAAATTTTAACAAATTCATAAAGTTGGCATTTATAGGGGATGAAAAGATTCCAACAATTTTAATCTGAATAGACATATTATATTTTTGAAATGTCTTTTATCCCTCCTCGTCAAAAAAAACCTAGCTGTCAGACCTTAAGAATGTAAGGCCAAATAATGGTGATTAAGAATGGCTAGTACTTTGAATAATAGCAACTTTATTTTGTTGTGTAATAATTTTTTTTTTTTGGCAACAAAATATGCGGGGAGGAGGAAGCACTTAATTGTGGGGGGCTGGGGAAGGAAGCAGAGTGAATTTAATCTTTGTCAATTGGTTTTGCATATCTGTAGGGTTATTAATTCATGGAAAAGCACCATATTAATGTTTTATATTAACTTTATTGGTTTTGTAAACTTTTTTCAAAATTTAGTGTCTGTCATTTTTTCATAGACTGAAACCAAAGCTGAAGAAGCAGAAAAAAGAGCTTCCCTGGCAGAAAAAATGGTTCAACTTCAGAATAATATGAAAAAACCTGTGAGTAGGTGTAGTGTACCTTTTCTGGAATTGATACCAAGTCTTTCCTATCTTCCTCTTTTCTTCATCTGCTGAATAATTATGACATCCCCTTAGTTTCGAAGGGATAAAGGTGATGATTTTTGTAACAAAGTTCAAGAGGTTCTGGGCAAAGATGTTAATTTATGCTAGAAGACATTGTCTGTACAGTGTCTCAAATGCTGCTGATGTGATGCATTATTGATTGATAGTCTTCAAATAATTGTGGGAAAGTATATCCATTATTATTATAGGAATGGATTTTTTTCAGCTAGAAAAGCTTGCCATTTTCTGATGTATTATTATTTCTCTTATGGGTCACTGTACAAAAAGTATGAAGATCACTGATTACATTCCTTGTATTGATCCTGTAGGGAAAGTATATTTATATAATTGTTTTTATAGGAATTGATTTTTTCAGCTAGAAAAGCTTCCCATTTTCTGATTATTATCATAGTGGAGCTCACAGAGCATAGCCCCATAATTATACAAAATAATAGTAACCCATCAAGCCGAAAAAATTTGGATGTACGGCCATATGACCGTATGGTGGCCAACTGTACCACAGGCACTATCTTATAATCAGTCCTCTACATGGACACAGAGAAGTTGCAAATAGTAGGGGCTTTAGTTTTGTTGAAGAGAGGTACAAGAATGCAAGCTCTGCTTTTAGGCTTGCCTAAATCTATATATTATCTTTTATGAGACACTGTTCAAAAAGTATGAAGATCAGTGAATACCTTCTATGTATTGATCCTGTAGGAGGTAACTGGAGAACAAGCCGATGATGAAACCAAGAAAACACAGAAAGCTTTAGAAGAGATGAAAGAGAAAGTCAACTCATTAGAATCAGATTTAGCTGTGTCTGAAGCAGAGAATGAAGACATGGTCAGGCAGTTGGAAGAAAGCAAAGGACTGTATCTAATATTAGAGAAGAAATACCACATTGCAAAAAATAAAGTGAAGGAACTTGAAGACAGGTAAAGTTTCATGGTAACGTAGATATAGTGCTTCTAGCCATGTGAATTTCTTGTATGTTGTGGTTCATTGATTCACTTATTATTTTATTTAATGCTCAACTTCAATTATATTAATGATACTATTAATTATTGTATTAGTTGTATGGGAAATGTTGTTTCCCAATGGCTTACATACAGTACTTCAGATTGGAAGGTGGGCTTAGTTCAAGTCCTGAGGGCATTGTTGTGTTCTTTAGCAAATACTTCCCCAAGGGCACAGTGGTAGAGATGATTATTCCTTTATGTGAATGCAAATGACCTTTGTTAACCTTGCTTTGAAAGTTCTATTCTTTTGAGCCATGTTACTGAGGCCAGGAAGACTTAGTTACGTTTACAGGAGGGAATCACAATTACACCCTGAAGGCTTGCCATTTATGAGA
This sequence comes from Pocillopora grandis, assembly GCA_964027065.1. Taxonomy (NCBI): domain Eukaryota; kingdom Metazoa; phylum Cnidaria; class Anthozoa; order Scleractinia; family Pocilloporidae; genus Pocillopora; species Pocillopora grandis. The sequence goes on along the minus strand of OZ034744.1, from coordinate 573,651 downwards.
GAGTTGCAGGCCAGAGAAGGTGATAAATGTACTGTACAATTATGTTGTCTGTTGTTCTGGCAGAGAGCAAGCAAATTCTGTGACTGCTGAGAGATCTGCGATTGAAATAAAGTTACTGCAAGATAAGGTGGGTACTTGTGACCTGGTTGATGTTGAGTTAGTCCCTTAACTCCTAAGATCTGATTGTCAATTCTCCCCTCTAGCTACTACACATTTCCTTGTAAATTGATTATGAGAATTTGGTGTTCAATCAAGGCAGTAAATTGTACCTGATGAGTTTGAGTATTCTCACTACCTCTTTGCTATATAATGTATGGATATAATTGGGAGAAGTTACTGTACATGGTAATTACTTCTGGGAGTTTAAGGGTTAATAACATTTTGTCATGGAAATAACAGTTTGCGTAAACTGTGTTTCATTTTGCATAACTGAAGTTATGCTGTTTGCATAAATTTGAGGAGTTCAAGCTACCCTCTTGTGTTTTGTGTGAATTTAGACAATTTGTGGTGTACATACGGTAGCAAAGTGCTACACTTACAGTAGGCTCTTCCATCAAAGGCAACCTTATTTGCAACTAAAACCTCACTGATAGCTAACAAAGAAATTTTTGTTGGCAAGATGGGTGTAATAACATTTTCACTCCCAAGATCTCATTGGTGATTCTCTGTACCATCTGTTATACAATTCTAAGGGTTTTAGTTGGGAGAATTTGGTATTTGATCAACTAAGAATCCCTCAATTGATATTTCTCTGACTGTATTCTCAAGACCTGTCTGCATAATATTGTATTAATATTGTAAGGAGAAATTCTGTCTTGGTCAATGATAAACTCCTAGCAGAAGGTTAAACAATGTGCATTCCTGATGCTCAGTTGTTTTTACTTGAATCATCTGCTCATTTTTCTATTTCATTTTCACCCTGGTGAATTTTGAGTTGTATTTAAGGTTTCAGTCAATGAGTCATCTGTCGTTTTTCACAGGTCAAAGAACTGGAGACCCAGTTGAAAATGGTTCAACAGCAAAAGTCAGAAAAGGAAAGAGAAGTGAAAAGAGAGGAAGCAATATCAACTCCAGTGCAAATTGAAGAGCAGAATTCTATGCCTGATGGCAAAGGGAGAGAAGAGGTTCAGGAGGAAATTGAAGAAAATGGACTGGCTTTTGAAGTAGAGCAGGCTTTGTCAAACTTCCAACTTAGTTGGGATTCAGCTGGAAAAAAAGATGTCACAGGTAACATGTGAGATCTGATTAACAAATGGATTCTGGTGAGGCATCATTCCATGAACACCTACCAGCATTCCATGTATAGGAGGAGAAAGTTATAGTTTTACAGCCCTACACTGTACAATCGCTTGCTTGTATTAATCTGTATACTTACCTGCTAATCAAAAAGATATGCAGGACATTAAGAAACACCCAGGACACAAGGAAGAACTCAACTTCAATTATAATGATGTTACAATGCATGTGGTACCTTGAACTCTAAAATGTCACAATTCATATGGGTGATAAACTCTTTTTTCTGTCAATTAGAGCCCGATTTGGAGAGCTCATCAAAAGATGATGTGGATCTAAACAGCATCCCAGCCACAAAAACACTTAGTAATGAACATCTTTTGGAGAAAAAAAGACTCGCTGAAGCGCAGCAGAAGAAATATAAACCAACTCGTGCAAGCTGGGGAAAGTCGCTGGATGATGATGCTTATGACGTAAGACATTATTTCTTTGATTCAAGTGCGTGTGTAATTTTCCTTCAGCACGCGTGGAACTTTCTGTTTAAAGGCGCGTGTAATTGTCGCGCGTTACATGCGCTAGACGCGCCTGAAGATGCTACAGTACGGTGATGTGACTGGCTAAGGTTCTAAGTGGTTCTAGAACACTCAATCATAAAAAGTATTTTGCATGATTTTAACTCTTTAACTTCCACTTGATCTGATTGTCAATTCTCCCCTCTAGCTACTTCACATTTCCATGTAAATTGAATTTCTAACATGACTTTCTATTTAGATGTTTGGAGGTAATGAAGTGTCTGACGTGGAGGACGCTGCTTCTCAGAGTACCTCCATGGAAAACGAGTCCCCTAGGGCTCCCCCTAAGGGACCAGGATTCGTCCTTCCAGGTTTGCCTGTCGGAGGATTCAAACTGAGATCCACAGGGAAAAACTTGTACGATGAATCAGCTGCAAAGGGAAGTGAATCACCTCCCCAAGAGACACGAGCCAGCTTCCCTTTGTCGCACAAGGAGGAGACGCGGAATATCGTGGTGGAGAATCTCCTGGAGAAGCAGCTGTCTAAGGCTGATGTGAAGGTGACATCTTTGCCGACTACTGCGCTTGACCGAGCGGACAGAGAGGCGCGTCGTGCGGTGGATGATCAGGAGTCGGAGTGTTTTTCAGGGTCCACTAATTCTTTGGATGAGATTGAAGAAGCTGCGAGAAGGGTGAGAGAGGGTTGAGTTTTCTTTTTGTCTTTTTCAGCTCTAAACCATAACGCTTATCCGGTGAGTTTACTCAGTTGCAAGGGCAAATGAAGCCAAAAGAGTCATTTGCGGAGACGTGAACATTCTGAAGAAAATCACATAATAATTGTTTGGCAAGACGGAATGTTCCAAAAAGATTATGGTGAATGTACAGTGCGGCTGGCGTGTACCATAGCATTACACGCGCTTGACGCGCGCGGAAGGTGCTACCGTACACGCGAGTGGTGTACAGAAGCAAGGATGGTTAAGAATGGAGGAGATTGGAACGGATTGAAAATGACCAACTTGAAAACTTGGTCTTTTTTATTGAAGTTTTCTATTTGTGTTCAATCAGGAAGCTCAAATGGTGTTCCATGTTTTTTTCCAATTCCTTTGCGACTTAACGTTTTCAATTGTAATTTTTTTTAGATTGACTCCGACTTGGCCTCTTCCCAGGCCTCCTCTCGAGGTTCGTCTCCATTCCTCCCTCCTGCCATGCCCTTGTTACAAGTGAAGAGTGTTCCCGTGATGGAAAGCTATAATGAAGCCGCCATTGATGTTCCCCCGGAACTGCTTGCAGCCAGCGGTCAGCGAGACTTCGATCAACGATCTGTAGGCACAGGGTCAAACGTTGACGGGCATTCTTCTCTTAGTCCTGGGTCAGACTTAAATTCATCGGGAAATTCACAGCTGATTTCAGACTGGGACACAGATCAGGTGAGTTGCAAGGGGATACACGTAAACAATACAGCAGAGATAGATTTAAAAAGAAGTTTTGCAGACAGAAAGTTAAGCAGACCCAAAGTGTGGGAGTTGTGTGACTGACTGGTGGTAGACAGATAGACCGACTGACAAACGTACAGACGGATGGACGGACAGACAGAACGACAGACAAACAGACAGATAGACGGACAGACAGGCAGTCAGACAGATGAACAGATGGACGGACAGACAGACTGACTGATAGACAGACCGACAGAGACGGACAGACAGAAAGACAGACAGACGGAAGGACGGACCGGCAGAGAGATAAACTGACAAACACAGGCATTATCTGACTGTAAAATAGGGAGTATCAGACACCCTGATAACTGGCTAGGAGGTAGATACAGACGAGAAGACAGATAGACAGAAGAATGAACGGACTGATACGAGTCTAGTGCCAGTTTTTCTTGCAGTTGTTGGATTAAACTCATACAAAGGAAGTGAGCAAACAAGCTGTCATTTGATTATGTGATTTTATGTTTGAGTTCACGTACCAATATGTTACCGTAATCTAAATGGACTCATGATTTTTTACCATGTTAATGTTATTTATTTAACTGATTTCTCTAAATTGTCGTTTAGGTGTATGCGTGGTTAATCCAAAATGAGTTGGACGAGTATGCCGATGAGTTCACCGCTAAAAAGATTGATGGAAAACAACTATTAAACTTAGATGGATCCAGACTCAAGGTAGGGCTCTGTGCCTTGTTTCAGAATTTTAATCTTTACCCCACCTCTCACGGCGCCTTGAATGGCTGACTTCTAGATTTTATGTCAGTTTGCTGCAGAATAATGAAACAGTTTGTAGAACTGAAGAGATAAGTTGCTCAATTTTCAAGCGCGAAAAGGAGAGAAATTCTCTGCAGGGATACTGCAGGAAGACATGATGTATCTGGTTCTGGCTTTTCTTCCCTCCCACTCCCCCACCGCCATTTTCAGCAAGGGAACAGTCATTATTTATCGCCTGTGGGGGAGGGGGTCGGAGAATTGTTGGGATCACATGGGTTCTTGGGGAACGGAGTGGGAATTGGGGATCAGTTGTTGCCAACTGCCAGTGAGGGGAGATGATAAGAATATCTCTGAACCTTACGGGGGATCGGGTAAATTTTGTCGTGACACAAACATCATCCGACCCTCCCCCCCTTCCAGGCGATTTTATGAATGATGACCAGTCCCCAAGTGATGGGGTTTTTTTTTTAACTCTCGTCACTAACCTGCATAGCTTTGAACGGGAAATTTTAAGAGAAGGTGGACATTGATCACAGTTCGCTTTTTTCAGGCAATGGGAGTGAGTCAGAACCACAGAGCTGTCATCAAAAAGAGGATCAAAGAGCTTAAGGCTGAGATGGAACGAGAACAGAAAGCGAGAAAACAGAGAGAAAAAGAACAGAGAACTGGCAAAAAGGAAGGAAAGTTGGAAAAAATGGGATTCATGAAAAAGAAAGGAGTTTATAATATCAACTAATTTCTGCAACGCGGCGTGAGATGCTGCCTGGCAGGTTTTTCGGCTTTTAAAAGGCAAACACTCCTGAAGAAGTAGAGACCGCTAGCCTAACAACCGTCGTTTGCTCGTAAAAACTTCGGAAATATTCGGCATTGTCGGGCTTTGTGCGCAATTGGAACGCGCTTGTGGTACTTCACGTTCGTCGTTTACAGTGTATTATAGGTAATTTTGTAAAAAAAAGAACAAAAAGTATAAAAGAGATAAAAGCGATTAAAAAGAATACAGCAATGAAATATTAACATGAATTACAACTTGAATTAGCAAATCGTCCTTTGAAAATTGTGCAAATCTGAAAAGTTAATTTAATTCAACGTTTCAAAACGAATTGAAATTCAATTGTAAAAGAGATTTTTTTTACAATGAGTTATCCACCGTGCCACGCCCTAAAAAATGTTCAATTTTTGTGCCAGTTAATCACAGACGTTCTAATTTCTACCAGATAAAATATTGTATCAGTGTCAGTATCTTAGCTGCTACAAACCTACCCCTCCCTTAATCCAGTGTTAACCTTAACTTGTTATCAGTTGACTGTGGTTAGTTTAGGGGAGGGGTAGGTGCGTATTTGTGCAGAAACTGACATTGATCCAAAATATTTGTAGTACCTCTGTTACTTTCAAGAACAAGTGAAATTCGTTGATTTAAGAGATAAAGGAAAAACAAATTCTTGTGTATTTTCTAACTGATAAATTCCTACCATCAGAATTATACTTTGTTAATATTACCTGCATTTTTATTCCAATTTACAGTCAGTGGTTTTTTTTTACAACATCGCGAAATGTTAATTTTTTTTTTGTCGAATTGGTGAAATGATCAAACAGGCTTATACTGAGATGTGAATTAGTGTTGAGCAGTACTCATTGGTGTAAATTAAATGGGTTAATGGATTTAAATTTGTGACCTAGAATATTATTTGACGTACTTTCTACGTGGTAAACTATAGAGCTGAAATTATTTGATAAATAAATAAAGCTGAAGATTTTTTTTTTAAATCTTACTTCATATTTTAACAATAGAACAGTATCAAGTATTATTTGTCTTTTATTTACTTTGACAGACCTGTAATGTTTTCGTCTGAAAGTTGATATTATTTCCTTCTCCCGTAGTCAGGGTTAAACAGACAGTTTTTAAACTACCCAAAACATTTGTATTTCAGAACCATGCGCTTGTCCATTACCAGTTCACAACAAACACAGCTGTCAAACAGCTCTAATTTGGTATAAATAAACACGGGTAAATTTTTCAAAAACAAGAAAATTGCACGAGAAGAATCTACAAGTACGTATTAACACGAAATTGCACGCGATTGATGATAATTAACACGAAAAACAGCACACAGTTAAAGAGAGAAAGAAATTGACAGCGCCAGTCACGCGGTGGTTTCTTCTCCTTGCCTGTTTTCAGGTCTGTGATGGTCCTTAGAAATATAAATCAGAAGAAAAGAAGTGAAAAAAACCTTAAAATCTAGTTTAGGTCCACTTAAAGTCATCCTGAGAACGTGAATACACTGTTCTACCTCCCCACCCATGGGACAAACGGTGCGCAGGATTTTTTTCCTTCCTCGCCACCAGCGATGGTGATGCATGCAGGGAGAAATTGCAACAGTTGTTATACTTACATGACACCATAACTGAAGAGCGCTACAGCTATCAAAATCGCAGTGACAGAGTCCAGGTAACAGATTTTCGGGTTGTTTGAACAGACCACATCACTAGCCACCATACCGAGGGTCATAATAGCACCAGCCAAAGAATTAATCGCTAGAGAGAATTGAAAAGGTAAAAAGAAACACACAAGGTTAGTGAAGACATTATGTAGGATGTTTAGGAAGGAATTTCTCGAGCGGACTCTCGCAATTGCGGCTTTCCAAGTGAAATATTTGAGTAAATTCAAGTCTTATCCGTTAACCTTAAACGAAAGTTCGATTTGTGGTCGACAGCGCGAAAAGTTGAGTAACATTCTGCATTTTCTGCGTGACACGAGCTCCAAAAGATGTTGTGTGATGATCAAGTGGCTTAGTAAAGTTCTTGGAAAGCAATTTGATCGCAAAATTGAAAAGAGACGAAGAAAACACGCTTTATCATCCATGCTTTGGTGGAAAGTATCGCTCTCGGAATATTATCTTTTACTTCACGAGGCGAGAAATTCCAAAAAATGAGAATTTATCAAATTTGAAACGCTAGAATGAGTATTCCAAACACTTCATGTATGTGTTACCATCTATCCTCATTGCTCGGCTCTCGAGTTTTTCTGCTATCATACATTTGAAAGCCGTCAGAAATACCAGGTAAACCAAGCTGCTACCTGACAAAATCTCCATCAAAAACTCCTGCAATTGACATAAAATTCACTGAGTTCTACGCATTTATCAAAAGCTAACGGCTTTTGCAGTGTAACTGTATACAACAAATCCTATGAATCAGAAAACAGTTTTTTTCCCATGCTAAGGAGGCACATCCTAAAATTAACTAAAATTAAATGTGATTAACATGTAACTTCTCCCATAATATCCATACATTATCCAGATTACTCAAACGTATCAGGTAGACGTTACTATGATATAACACCAAATTCTCATAACTAAATCACAAGGAAATGTTTAGAAGCTCGATGGAAAAATTGACGAACAGAACTTAGGAGTCAAAGCGTTCAAAAATTTGTGATGGGTGTTTTGATATAATTTTTTCTCTTGCCTTGGTTGGTATTTTGTCCTTCAGTAAGGTGAAGATGGTTTTTGCTGCTATGGCAAATGCTGAGAGGATAAAACATATGGCTATCGCTAAACATGCCCTACAAAGTAATAAATGCAAAAAAAAAATTGATTTCAAAATTTTTTTCAACTCCAGTCACGTGCCTTGTGACCCGTGCAAAATTTATTTCAGGGAATGTCTCCTGTTCGGGAAACAATTAAATTAATTATATGACAATAAAATCTATAGTGCTTGCATGGCAGCTGTATTTCATGAGCAGCCGGCTCCAGATTCCGGCGTACATATTTGGAGTGCCTTGCACGGGGCCAATCAGAGCGCGAGATATCGTGCGCAATATTGTCGATCCTTGTGGCCGATGAAAAGCGGAGGTTCCCGAAGTTTTGCAAGAAGCTAAAGCGATGTATACAAACCTTCGCTCTCGTTCCAACGAGTTTGAATCCTTCTGGCTTTCTTTGAAGGAAAATCTCCAAAGAACTACTGCTGAACTGAAAGAGTCTAACACGGCTGCAAGCTGCAAGTGAATCAACATTTTCAGAAAGGAAATTTCGATAACTTAAAAGTTATTTTCAGTCTTTAACAATGTCCATCTACTTTCATAAAACGGGGAATAAGTCCAACAGCCGAACAAGCCGTAGACAAACAAGATATTAATAGAGAAAGAGAACCCTTTTGTTCCCGAGGAACAAAAACAGAAAATTTGCAAGACTTTAGAGCCTTGTGCTGCGAATGAAGATGTAACTCTTAATGTCAAACCTTAAATTAAAGATTTGGTTTATTACCAATTGGATTTTAGGGAATATTTCTTCTCGATCACCCTCACAGCATTTGTTCTTTACAGTTTCTTTACGCCTACACATTTAAGTAAAGCAGATGACGTTAACTCCGTTTTAGCACGATTCATCCACCAATCTTTTTCGAAACACTGCAATTATTAGTGATTTGGAACAGTATGTCTTGTTTTATGAAGAATTACAGACTTATTTACACAAATGCTTTGCTTCTTGAAATAGCGACCTGTAACCCTGAATATACATACAAAAGTTTTTATATTGTGAAACCCTTGTGGCTTCGGAGTTGCCCTACATTAGTTTAAATACAAAGCTGTCTCGTTTGCTGAAATATAGATCACGAACAGTTTAATTTTTTTTTTTATTTTAACGTGGCTTAGTTACTTTTTTGAAATTACACACTAAAACTTAATGAGCTTTTCATTTACGAAGGCAGAACAGAAACGTCAAGTTTTGTTATAATGAAAACATCAGCTGTGTTTGAAAAGTCTAACAGCTAATTAAAGCGACCTCCAGGAGTGTTTTTCTTCACACCCCCTCAATATACAAATTTGCAATAGTTGCTTTTGGGTCCAAACTGAACGGAGACTGTCAAAAAGCGCAAGAACAAAGCTTTATTCACCTGTTTGAATTAATTTCACTAGTCGTGAATAAAAAAATAGTGTTAGCATAAAGTGTTACTAGCAAAGTTATATAATGATCTTAAAAATATGAAAGAATAAGTGAAGTCTTACTGTTTTAAATAAAAGACACTTACGGAAAATCCAAAGGCCGCAGGACTACCAGCAATTTGAGAGAAAACTGTGAAAAGAATAACAAGGATTTTTGATTAACGAGCTAAAAATTGTGATTTGAATACTACTTAACGACTCCATAGACAATAACTGGTTATCCACCATTAATTTGGTGATATTGAACGACTTAAATTAAAAGGCATGATGTATTAATTTTGAAAAAATGACTTACCGAAAAATGTTCCTCCAAATCCTGTGGTCAAAATGATAGAAGCACACGAAACACAAATGGCCGCTTTTCTCCAAAATGCGTAAAATTCATCTCCTTTGTCTGTTAAATAGAGAATACCTTTATGAAAATAAGCTTGTGTTTATGTAATTTTACCTTTGTCTCTCCAAAACCAACCCTCTCGAATGAATTTTGTCCAATGGTTTCCAATGAAAATTATTTTTGTTTTCCATAATATAAAATATTAAAGAAAATGAAATCAGAGGAGATTTCTGGAGGAGTTTCCAGGATAAGAAATCTAAGGAAATAACATAGTGAGTGGGCCAACTAGTTCCTAAATTATAATCACGCTAATTATTTTGTAAATTAGTTATTTTCAAACAATTTTAGTCCGAAAACACGTAATGATTTTACTTCGAGGTCTACAGCGTGGTTTGAAACCTTTTCATTCAATGTTTCGATCGATTTATTTAACGGAATGGGTATTCAATCCTCCCAACAGTATACTTAACGATTTCAACATCAATCATGAATGCTTATTGAGTTTCGTTATCTTTCTTACTGATCTCAAATTCATAGGCATTGTAAAATGATGGCGTCTTGATAAACCACCCATGTTTAAAGACACTTACCTGTGCTTGAGTCTTCACTTTTTTTCCTACTGATTCCATAATTGTTCTGTTCGTTTTCAGTCTGATTTACTAGTGCTCGGAGTTCTAATTCATCGCCGTTTTTTTCGCCCATTGTTCGTCATCATCAGTTAAGAGAGCTTGATATTTTTAATGAAACCTTTTAGGTCAAATCGCAGTGAAATGAAAGATTTCTTCGCCCGAAATCTGTGGAGGTTCTAAATTAAACTGCAGTTATATACGCTCTTCTTGTAATAAGAGGCGTATTATATCAAAATATTGTGATGTTTACAATACTTTGCATGTAATAGATGACTGTCGGCGAATTCTTTTCTTGTGTGCATTGCTACCTAGCCTACGCTGTCTCTCTGTGATGTAAATCTTGGTTATCTTGAAGTGGTCACAAGAAAATAACCATAGTTTTTACTTAATAAATTCTGCGATTCCTGAAATTGCTATTTATGGTTTGTAAAGGGAATTGTAAAATAGATTTTATCAAGTCACAAATCTGAATGCGTTGTGGGGTCTGGTGAGAAATTTTTAAGTGAATCTGGGACCGACAAAGGAGGGGTCTGAGTAAGCAAATTGCCGTTCCCCTGGGGAAACAGACATTGTAACAGACAAAACACTGAGTGAAGTTGGCCAAGTCCTATAATAGGATAATTTAGTATTATCGACTGAGTTGATAACGTAAATTGGCCACCGTAAAAGAGTATAAAAGCTGACGTTTCGAGTGATAGCCCTTCGTCAATCACTCTGACAAGGGGCCCAACGTTTGAAACGTCAGCTCTTCAACTCTTTACGCCGGCCAATTCACGTTATGACTCGGTTGATAATGTTAAATTACCCTGCTACACTCTCCCACCGACGCGGCACCAGTTTCTTCAGAAACCTCCTCCTTTATTAAGTCCTATAATGTTACGTGGCGACTCAGATAAGGGGCTCAGCAAAGAGCCTTCCGTTTATGCAAATGAAATTGCAAGGATTCTGAATGAACAACAACGACTTCGTCGATGAATGCTATAATGTGTAAGAAAGGCCTCGAACATCCGAGGCCACACAATGACCATTCTTTTGACTCCGTAATGTCCGTGATAGATTTAGGAAACTTGGGGATTCGACCAAAATCTTCGCAAACTGGTAAAAGTACGGAAGCATACAACAACCTCAAACCGTTTCTGAGATCAACACCATTTTCGCGACAAAAGCACATTGTACGTATTCTACCGTGTTTACATTTTATTCATTTTTGCATGGTTTTTGCAATTTTGATGTTATATCTTACTCATTAAAAACTGTAGATTGAAAGCTTAGGGCTCCCGCCTTAGAGACAGTTTTTTTCTAACTAGAGCTCGAGAATGCTCTTTCATATAAACATAAATTTTAACTCTGGTCACTATTGTTTTTAGAACTCAGGCGTCCTTTAAATGTTGGTGTGGTATGGAAAGCAGCATGAAATATCTTTAAAAAATTAGTCTTTTCTCTCACACCTTTCAGCTGTTCAAATAGAGAATGATCATTCTAGCTCTTTTAAGACTATTCAATAGTTGCACTGGAATTATACCGAGCCTTTACATTGAAGTTTTAAGGTCTTTCGAAATTCGCTCTTAAATTCAACGGCATTCTCAAACAAGTGAAAGCTTTCCTCAGTTTTCCTGAGTTCTGGAAAGCTTACGCAATCTTACTGGAGCCCTTTTTATCGAAATTCTCTGATTTTGGTGATACCTTGGCGGAAATCCTTGATTGTTTGCACGTGTTACGTAGCCCAACCAATCACGGCTAATATGCCATTTTTTCAGCCGATAAAAGATCAGTCCAAAAGGACATGTGACTTGGCTTATGCGCATTTTGCCGCGCTTGCCTCTCATAATTTTTCCCGCGATTACCATCGGTGACATATCCTGCCTTTGGCGCTAGTAATAATTTCTGCCGCACTGGAAATCAAGGTAAAAATTAAACAAAAAATACACACATTTTTATTGTTACCACTAGGATACAAATAGTGGCTTAGCGTCGTTTCACGTACCTATAAACTTTTACTTATTGCTATTAATAGTCTATGCATGTACAAGCATATTTTGACGAAGTAAAAGCGACAAATCATAGGAAAAGAAAAAAACTGTGCTTAGCCATTCGATGCTTCATTACTCCGAATGTGCTATTAGGAGGCGAGAATCGCGTGTTACTAGCAAAGTCGCATTGCTATTAATTTATTGATAATAACATGATTAATTAATAACATTACAATTAAATCGAAAAAACTCTTCTTGTTATTGTTCAGAAACAAGACAATTTTTCCCCTCCCTTGTGTTACCGAAAGTCTACATCCACTTTTACACTTCAAACGGGTTAACGAGAAATGTGGTTACATCATACGAGTTCTTATTCTGATTGGAAACTATAAACAATTCAGTATGACGTTGTGGATAGACTGGTAACTAATATGGCATATAGTACTAAGAATGGATTCAATACATGACATTTTTTTCATTCCCTTTGCTCAAGTAATTTGATTAAACCTCCAATTTTTCCAGTTAAGTAATTTTCTCAGTACTTCAGGGAAGGAAAAAAAACCGTAAACGATTGGCTAAATATTTACGCAGTCACCGTAATTTACCACAAAAGTGATTGGTCAGTAATGAATCGCGTGGTAAATGGGCGCCAAAAAAGGCGCTCTGGCTCAAAGAATTGACTGACCACGTCATAGCCCGCCGCCGCTACGATCCACGGGAATCTCACGTGTCAAGTGTTTATGATGGCGGTCTATAATGACGGCAAACCGATTGTTGGCGACTGCTCCAGTCTTGATAGCACTCATGACCTGAAGCACAGAAAAAATAATAATTCTCGCACCATCGTCAACTTCATTTATTGATGTTAGTAGTAAGAATTTGATACTGCATCAAAGATTTTATGAAGTAGGACACGCGAAAATGGGAAATGCGAGGCCATGCAAGGAAAATGGAATGGAAAGCCGACTTATAGAAAAGTGGTGAAAAGGAACAAATAAAGAACTAAGGAACTATTGAACGGTCGAAAATATGAACGAAAGAGTCGATAACCGGAAGAACAAAAGAACGAGAGGTTATGAATAATCCTTAATTTACTGAAAAATACTTTTTTTTTACCTGCAAAAACTCATCCAGTTCGACACACGAGTTTCTGTTGGTATCCACCTCTGCTATGACTTCATGAAGATGTTCCTCTGACACATCTTCACCCATAGCTTTCAGCATGTTCCTTAAGTCGACCGAGGTCACACACCCCCGCTTAGATTTGTTGGCTTTTTGGAAAATTTTCTCGTATTCTTTGATTTCGTCGTTGTTGAAATTGACCTCCACGCGTCGGACGTGGTCAAGAACTTCTAATCCCATGGCTTCGAGAAACTTGTTAGCGTCTGCTATCTCAGCCTGGAAAAAGAAATGTTATCATCTGAAAAGGTCAATGATACATGCACTTTGATTCGTTCTTCCTTATAATCTATTGGCGGACAGACGCATAAATGACGTCACCATAAGCAACAAACGTAGGATGACAAATCGAAGTCACTTCGGCTTCTCCTGACTGGAATTCTCGTGCAGTGCGGTTACAGTTCGCAATGCAAAAACCTATCTCCCATGATAATTCATCAGTTACCTCTTTCTTGGCTTTGGACCACTTCAGTTCCTTTGCCATGATATCGGCAATCTTCGGAATGGCGTCCGCGGCAGCCTGCGCGTTTAAAAACGCTAGACGCGTTCTTCGGGCGAGAAAATCAACCACCGTACACGCATATTCCTGCACGGCATATTTAATTTCTGCTTCAATGTACGGGAATTGCTCCAAAAGGCGTTTCCCCACGACTGGCCACCGACGTCCAGTTATGTTGGCAAGCTTGGCTACTTCTGGTGCTTTGTTGCCGTAAGTGTGGGAGAGATGTTTAGCAATCTGTATTAGAAACATGAAATGAAAACAATTACAAAAGTAAACAATAAAAATCCTCCTTGGAAATTGATGTAGCTCCTTCAAGAGCGCTGAGGAGAATTTTACAAACCTCCACTTCGAGACCAAAGTCCTGCACAAGTCGTATAAAGTCATTCGGTGAATAACCTTCCCCTCCCTCGAGAAAAAGTCCATCTGTTTGACACTCTCTGGCTGGTTTGAGCCCGCACGCCTTTATAGCAGCCTCCATCGTGTCCACAGCCATGGATCGGTAAGTTGTCCATTTGCCGCCGGCAATAGTCACCAGTCCACTTTTGCTGACAAGAATCAGATGGTTTCGAGCGATGGATTCTGTGTTTTTGGAGTTGGGGTCGATGACCAAGGGCCGAATCCCGCTCCAGGCCGCTAGTACATCACCACGGCGAACTGCAAGAAAGTGTGAAAAAGATAATTGGATAATATAACATACGCAATCGACCAAACATGAGAAAAAAGAGATACACTCGTTATTGACCAAGCGTCAGAAAAGAATGGAAATTACTTTGCAAAGTTCTTGTGCATCTTATGGACTGAGACCGAGTGTAAACATTCGTAAACCTCCCCCCCCCCAAAAAAAAAAAAAATTTCCCCACACTGCCGTTTGATAGAATTACTCACCGTCAACGTCTGGGCTCAGGTAGTGTCTTATCTCACTCAGAATAAACTGTATCTCGGCCTCTTTTGGTAGGGGGTTGTACGACAGTTCTGTTGGTGTATCAGTAGTGCCTGCTATCGTCTTTCCTGCAACATTACAAAAAACAATAACAATATTACAGCCAAAGTTTACTCTACGGCAAACTGGTCAAACTTTTCCATTACTGCAAAGAACTTCGGCTCACCTTCCCATGGGAGGAAAAAAATGACACGCCCATCGCTTGTGGCAGGGTCTAGAAGTCCCATGTCCGATGGACTGCGATGAACGGAAACAAAACAATCAACACACAAACAATTGTTCTTGATTCACAGAGGCATTCCTGTCTTCAGGTACTACGTGGTTATTACCTCTAAGTCTAAAAATAAAACCTCATTTGTGACCACTGACATGAAAGCTACGGTAGAGTACTTTCAAATACAGTTGTATTGTTTAACGTGCCGCAATAGGAAGCTTGAATTTTTAACCTTTCAATTTCCAAGATCTCTTTTACTTAGTAGTTCTCCTTACTGTCTACCATACCATTCTTATGATGTTTGTTTAGGAGAACTTGGTATTGCATCAACTACATATCCCCCTAATTTATTTATTTGTTTTTATGTTTGTTTTAGGGGTAATACTGACAGGGGAAAAGGTAGTAATCACTCTTAGCGGTGAAATGGTTAATATTGTAATAATAAATTCTGTCTCTATCACTCATGAGAGGTAAAGGGTTAAGTCTGTGTTAAGTCTAGTGTGTGACGATTCATAGGAGAACTTCTTGGCCTTACTTCCTTGTGGTACTGATGATCATGCTGAACAAGGTACTTCTCACGTGATACTTTCAACACAACATTTCTGAGCACTACTTTAGCATGATTCTGATTAACATAATTGACTACCGTAGAGTTCTGTATTCAAAATACCTGTAATATTCAGGAAGGACAATATGTACTCCTGCACTTGGCTGACAAATGTTTTTTTCCGCTGGTTCATCCATCTTCCTGATGGCATCAGTGAAAGGACCAGTTGCATTCACAACACATTTAGCCTTTATGTCAAATTCTTCTCCAGAAATCAAATCTCTTACATGAGCTCCACAAACTCTTTCTTCCTCAGCACCTTCCACTGAAATACAATTTCAACAAATCTGAGTTCTGTGGTCTTAGTACAATTAGCCTGCATCAGATTCTCAGTCAAAGATGACAGGTGCAAAAGCAAGCATATAACTTTTGGCAGGGGCGTGAGAAGGAGTTGAGAATGATGGGTGAGGGGTTAGGTCCTTTCTTCCTTCCCCTACATCGCCCTCTTGTTTTGTAATTACATTTCCCTGCTTTTTCTCTTGATAGGGACAGGATATACCCCTCATATGTAAATGAGCAGCAGTGGAAAATATGATTATCCTGACAAACCTTTGCCTTACATATATGCTAGTTGCATACAAACTTCGAAGTCCATTTTGCAGGAAGGAGCAATGATTGATTGCCGCATAATCAGGTTGTACAAGTATGTTAAACATAATTTTTCAGTCCCATCTCATTTAATGTAATAAAATTGCATATGGGATATATTCAGAGCTTCCTAGGACAATCAGAGTCCACTGGGATATAAGGATTCACCAATCCCCTGCCTTATTGTAACAGACAACATGGTACCATTCCGAAAAAAAAATCCAACAATGATTGCTAATATTTGAAAACTCACAGAACATACCCTTCTGTTTAAGAAGAGACAGGACCTCCACATGGTTGGCAGCTGATGCTCCATGCCTGACAGCTGTCAGGCCAATTGCAAGATTCATTCTTGCATCATTGTGCTGCCCTGTGGATGCAATCTTGACAATCTTCACATCAACAGAAATGTGTAACTAAGCCCTTTAAACTCTAACTTCTGTATACATAAATGTATCCTAATTCTCCATACTTTTCTTTATACACTTTCTATGGTGCTGACAAGGAGAATTTGTTTAACAATCAAGAGCTTCTTTAGAAGGTGATCATTTCCTAGATTCTTGCGACCTTAATGTGTGATTCAGGGATAATACTGTTGGGAGAAATTAGATACAAGTCACTCTTAAGGAGTCAAAGGTGTAATTATCACATCACTTCATACTGCTATTGCAATCTGGTGAAGGCAGTTTTGAAAGACATATTTTTAATTACTAACCATCGTAATAGATAATAGCACCACACAATTTCTCTTTCTTGAGCATTGGAAAAAGTTCCAAGGCCCTCTGCTTCCCAACAACGTAGCTACTCTTGAGAAGCTGTCTCCCCGAGACAAGATCATACATCTTAAGTCCAGCCCAGAAGTAAGGAAGCTGCCACCACCTAAGGGTCAAAATATTTGTTAAATGGTTGAAACTTGTACCATAAACTTAAGCCCTAAATTAAAAGCTTCTGCTTACACCCATTACAATAAATTTTACAGCTTCACTGAGCTATAAATACCAACTATTGGAGGATACCATTACATGTACTTCTTGTTAGAGACAAGGTTCTCTTGAAGAAATCTCTAACATAAAACATGCTCTACATTGAACTTGCCTGTAGACAGGTAACATGATTGGTAATGGTGCAGACAAGTGTGGAGCAATAGCCAACAGGTTTGCTCTTTCATGTAATGCTTCTTTTACTAGACGATACTGTAAATTTAAAGACAAATTATGAATTACTTTGTAACCTAGGAGATAAACAACTTTATTGCATTATTTTTCAAAAAGCTAAGAAAAATAATTTAAATCTAAATGTATATATAAACTATATACAACATAAATTTGCCGTAATATCTATCTTAACCTCACTAGATTAACACAAGATGAAATAATCCCTTTTGTTACATAAGAATCCACAGGTCTGACCTGCTCTCTGTCTAGCTTCATGATAGCTTTCTGTAGATAGCGTACTCCTCCATGAATCAATTTGGTACTGCGGCTGCTCGTTCCAGATGAAAAGTCATCCATTTCCACCAAAGCTGTACTTAACCCTAAGGAATTAATCCACACAGATCAGTATTCTTCAAAGTGTTCATTATGGAAAAAATAACTTCAGGAAACTAACTGTTTGCTTCAAGGAAGGGCCAACAATCAAAATAGCTTTAGAAACTCTTCATGGTGGCCAATTTACTTTATCAACCCAGTTGATACAACCAAAATATCTTGTAATATGCCCCACTGATGCAGCGCCACAGTTTCTTTAGAAATTTACTCCTTTTATTCATTTATCTGACAATGAAATGAACAACACAACCAAAACCCTTAACCCTTTAAGTCCCAAGATCTGATTGTTAATTCTCTCCTTCGGCTGCAACACATCTGGTGTTGGATCAAGATAACAACCTCCACCTGATTAGTTTAAGTATTCTTATTAACTGTGTGCAGGTTAATATATGGATATTATTGGGAGAAGTTACATGCTAATCACTTCTGGGAGTTAAAGGGTTAAATCAGCTGCATAACTCCACATGCATATTGTAAGGAACTAACTCTTCCTCAAAAATACATCCTGAATGAATTAGCTCTCCATAAAAGTTGCATTTCAACTGTTATTTCAGGTTTGTACCTCTGGTGACAGAATCCAGAGCCACCCCACATCCAGTGGCACCTCCTCCAATCACCAAAACATCAAATTCTGGTGTGTTCTTCAAGGAGTCAATTTGGACTGATCTGGATGGCAATGGATTGTTTGGTCTCTGAGCCACTGCTGGCTCTGCTGCAGACACTGACAGCAGAGGATTCTAAATGACAGGGAAGATTTATATTAAATTAACCTTTTATATCCTAACATCAGTATTCAAATTCTCTATACTGTTCTCTGTATATTTACTTAAGTGCTGACAAGGAGAATTTGTTTGATGATCAAGAGTTTCTTTAGTTGGTGATCATTTCCTTCATTCTCATGACATTAATATGTGATTCAGTGGTGATATTGTGAGGAGAAATTAGATGTTAGTCACTCTTAGGAGTTAAAGGATTAACCCTTTGTATCCTAACACCAGTATGTATGTTTGGACAAAACTGCTCTCTTTAACAGTAAATTTCCTAAGAAGCTAATAACGATAATTTTTTTAATAATCAAGAGCATTTTAAGATAGTGATCTTTTCCTTTATTCTCCTGACCTTAATTTGTGATTCAGGGGAGATATCTTAGGAAGAAATTAGATGCTACGATTTGGTCAGTTCTCATGTAATCTGATCCACATCTTACATAACTAAAATGTAAAACTAACACAGCCTTTTTTTAATTCTACATGAAACTTCACATAACCAATGGTTTCTGAGCACTTCAGGTAAAAGAAATAATGTAAGGTTTTGTAAAGTTTATTACTTCAACCTGGCAGTACATAATCAAAGAGGGATACATGCCGGGGAAAACGTTTCAGTGTCGTTATACTTGCCTTTGAGGGATATGCCATCTTGTTTTAGCATCGTAAATTATCACTCATTTCGGAAAGAAAGGGGCTCGCATACACGCAAGAGACCTTACCAAGCTGTACCCTTGCAGTTCATGTGTAAATTACCACACAGCTGGAAATAACAATAACTCCTTGCTACACGGGCAGTCATCTAACCATATTTTAGTGTTTGCATCGCTAAATAAAGGATTATTTGTGAGTGGAGTAGAAGTCATGGACATAAAAACGAACATTATTGTATTTAATCCCGGCCAAATGTAACGCATTCCTTTCAAAGGACGCCTCAATATTTTTTTAAGCAGAAAGAAATCGATTTATTTCACAAACCTGTCTTCCATTGTCACGAAATCTGTAATATGCATAAAGACTGCAGCTAACTGCTGCTGTTCCACCCAGAATACGAACGTAGGACATCACCAAACAAGCTGAAGAACCTGTTGTTTTTCAAGTTATTAAACAACAAACAGAAGAGCAACAATAACTTAATTTTCCTAAAAGCCGACAGCCAGCCAAATTGTGTTCGATCTTGTTCAGTGACACAAATGGTTTTCGTTCATTCACAATCTCTTCCAATAAGAGATTGTAACTCCCCCGTTTGCTGAGAAGTAGAGCTCCAAATACCAAACACAAGATTTTGATTTTAAACAAATATTAAGGGTATATTAATTTCCGGTTCAAGAGGGATGAAACGACACCCTTCAAGAGACGAATAAAGTTAAGTTTTTAACATCAAGAACTGAAATGTCGCGGGCCTCTTTCCCAGACCTCCTCGAACAGTGAGGGGGTTAACCCATCCCAGTCCCAATAAAGAAAGGTGTTGTAGCTCAATTTTATCCTTGGTTCAAATTTTCTTTTCCTTTGTTTCAAACTCATTATCATACATTTCAATACCCAAAAACAATAGAAAGTAAAAAATTTGAACCAAGGATAAAATTGAACCACAACAAAAGGTTTCGGTAGCATGCATAAAGGCTTTACCATAATAACAACTCTCTTTTTCGGGAGTGAAATGGGTTTCTACTTTCTTCTATCATTATTCTGTTGGTTTATGTGAAATCATTTACCTGTACCTGCTTTGGAAAACTGTCACGCAATCGTCACCCACTGAAATATTTGGTCGTCACTCATGCTGTTTACGTAACAGCTACCCCGTTGAAGTTCTGTGTTTTTGGTCTTTGTTTATTTTCAGTTTTTGCAAATGCTAATTTTTTCCACTATTATATTTACCCACTAATCCTTTTTATGTCTGAGTTTATTGAAATCGAGAGTTTCTTCGCCTTAAAACAATAACTAGATGAAATCATCTCTTCATATTAACAAGATTCACAGGGCTCCTTGACTACCTTAAGTACAGAATTCGCGTCAGTAGATCAGTAAGGCGGAGAATTTCTCATACGTATTACTTCTGAAATTATCACAGGTTTTGACCAATCAGATCAGGAGTTTTGATTCTTTCGTCCTCTTCCCAGATCACCCCCAAGTCAGAGAAAATTACCCAGACTTCCAAGGAAAGTTTGGACGACGCTTAAAATGTGTATTCAATGCATCAAGGGATTAATAGTCGATATGGACGCCGCCCAGTGTTAGGAATGATCGATTTGCTTAAATGGCTATGGAAGATACAACCAAGTACGGGACGTCGACCGTCCTTTTAACAAGCGTCAGTGATGCTGAAGAAAAACCCAAAGAGTTGGAAGGATTTCCTTGTATTTCGCCCATGGATGACGGTGGGTTAACTGTGTATTGATTCCATTCGTGACAATCTCGGCGGGAATTTGTCAACGATCGGACGATTATTTTGTTTTGACAGCTGAGAGGGCTAATTTCGGGCCACTTTTGTGAAAGTTATTCAATAAGAATTTTATTGCTATTCAACAGCTTTCGATATGCGCCATATAAGTCTGTACCAGCCTAGATCATGCCGAATATTTTGCAGAGAAGTTGGTAGATCTGTCTATGCTTGAAGCGCTAAGATTCGTGTTTTTCCTTGTTTGCCTCTTCAGTTTTCACACTTCAAAATATGACAGTCATATGATTGATGCTTCATGATGCACTAGGGACGTTTTATTTATTATCCACGGAAGAGAAAATTTGAATGTTCCTGTTCTATTTTAGGAAAATATCCAAATGGAATAATTTAGTCTAAATTTAAAATAATTGCACTTTACAATTTTAACCATGGTTAGTTAATTCTGATTGACCCACTCAGGAACACGCAGGCTTAGGAAAATAAACGAAAAGGATAGTGTTTTTGGAGGCCGATTCGGAGCGAAGGAAATTTTATCTCCACATAGTCTTTTTTTTTCGCGAACAACACCTGTAAGAATCCGGCTGATATCGAGGTCGCCTTCGATTAAAAAAAAGTCAATTATGAATAATATTATAATTGTGTTCATTCCGAGAAGATGACGTTTGAACGCCCTTCGTAAACCACATTTAAAAATTAATGAAATTTTATTTAGCATTAATACTTCCCCAAAGAGATTCAAGTGGTTTTCCAGTTAAAATGATAATTAACCTGTGTGCAATTTGACATTTCTCCAAAACGCGATAACTTTATTTCAAGCTGTGGTCTTCATATTGTAAAGTGTTTTTCAGAAATTTTCCATCTGTTTGGAAAAGCGAGGCGATAAATTTTATTTAGTGTAAAAGTTGTCGCATTACAAGTTATTTCGCAAGTTTCTTGAAAAGCCGGAACATTTTTTCCATAAGGAAGTAAATTTTTTTCCTATCTTGGTCATATGCAAAAATTTCAATTTTTGTGATTTGTTTCTGTTGGGCTTACTCATTAAATGACAAAGCTTAAAATGTCCTGATAAAAGCTGAGTTGGATTAAAATTAAACCAGTAGAAGCTGTAACATCTGTTAACCAAATGTCTGACTTCTCACCAGATTTGTCAATTCAATTTCATTTAAACTCTTTCAATTGTTCATGGTGATGTGGTCAAAGAAGCTTTACTCATGGTTGGTTTCCTTTGATTTGTGATATTCATAATTAATGAGTTTTCTTAAGCTGTGATAAGATGGCAGATTTATTGCAAAAATTTCTTTAGTTTTAGGGAAGCCTTTTTCCTCTTCATACAGTATAATTTATTTGGATACCTGTCCATTACTACGTTTGCTTCGTATGTTTTTTCATCTTGAGGAAAGCATATAATGTTTATTTTAATTTTGAATAAAATACAACAAACATCTAGAACCTTTGTAATTACCATTTCACTCTGTGATGTTATGACAAACATATTTCTCCTTACAATATTAATAAATTTTAACCCTTTAACTCCCAGAAGTGATTAAGATGTAAATTCTGCCTAGAGTATCCATACATTATCTAGCAGACTGGTAGTGAGAATACTCAAACTTATCAGGTACATGATGTTATCTTGATGGAACACCAAATTCTTGTAACCAATTTACAAGGAAATGTGTTGTAGCTAAAGGGGAGAACTAACCATGTAAATTAGTGGGCTGTCAGTAGCACTGACTCTTTTTATTCATTTTCTCTTTGCAGATTATCTTCTCCATAAAGAAAAGCAGATGCCAGCACAGTTGATGGATAGGTGGAGGAAGGCAGCCCTTGTGATATCATATGCTTCTGTGTTTACAACTTTTGTGATTGGAGTTTGTGCATTTGGTATGAGTATGTTTTATAAACAAATTTGATAGCTCCGTGATTTTATTAGTTTCTTGTCTTGTTGAATTGAAATTATCTATTTTCACAGTCATCTCTACCTTGGCGAGAAGTTCAGCTGCTTTTGGTTTTGCTGTAAGTTGCCTTGTTCTTAAGCAAAAAAACCATTTGTTGCACCTTCGGTATGAAACAATCTGACTGACTGTATCTTTAATTTTCTCTTTCAGTTTGATTCACTACTAGATGTTTGTTCATCATTGGTTGTAATTTGGAGATTCTGTGGTTTAGCCGGACAAACTTACTCTTGGGAAAGAGAAAGAAGGTAAACCTGATCAAATCTATGTACATGTAAATAATCATGTAAGAAAATCAAAAAATTTATTTCTCTGAGAATATTTTTTTTCTTTTTAGGGCATGTATAGCAATTGCTGCATTATTTGTGTTATCTGGTACTGGAATATTTATTAGAGCAGTCAGGTCATTGATTGTGGAAAAGCATCCTATAAGGGTAAGGTAACAGCTTATCACCTCATTCAATTACCTTCTTTGGTTTTGGTTTTTAGCTGCATCAGTGTGGGAGTTTCACAAAGTAATTTGGTTGTATCAACCGAGTTGAAAATATAAATTGGCCTCAGTAGAGTTTCAAAGCTGAGGTTTGCAAGCGTTGGCCCTTTGCAATTATTTCTGACCAAAAGATAGCACTCAAAGCATTGCCAATTTACACTATCAACTCAATTGATAAAACCAAATTATCATGAATGCTAAATTCCCCTGCCTATTCAGCACCACAGTTCTTTAGAAACTTTTATTAGTCAATTTTTTTATTGACTTGGCTCATTCCTGCCAAATCCCAGAGGAACAAAGCCAATGGAAACTAACTACCACCTCAGTTGGCATATCTCTTCAAGCTGTGGGCAGGTGTGGCCTGCCTTGCTCACGTTGTTGTCTGCTTTTCTTCTTTGGCTATTCTGGAGACAATCTTGACTCCGCATCCCTTGTGGGTTCTAACCCAGTGCATGCTTGGTAA